>CAMOHE010052081.1:9526-23216 GCA_946598075.1 Artocarpus hirsutus
GGAGTCTTAAAGCTCGTAGATGGCCCTAAAAGTTGAACTTTAAATCAGAGAGAGAGAGAAAAAAAGGGTTTAATTGACCTCCTTAATTAACCTTGTTATGTTAATTTCTATGCTCAACAAGGTTAATTATAACCTTATTGCTACAGTTTAAAGTATAAATAATGTGTTTGACAATCTCAATTTTAATCAAAACTTTTTTAATTGATATAGTGTAAAGCTTTAACATACTACAATATCAAAAAAAATATGAGTTACAAAATAAAGATCTCACAGTTGATGTTCAAACCATAAGATGTTCAAACCATAATTCTTAAACACCTTATAGTTCAAACTAACTGTACTTAAATTTTTTTAAGATAAAAGATTACAACAAAATTAATATAAACAAAAATGTTATGATGTAAACCGCAATCTCAATACATCATCCATAAAAAAGAATCTACTGAATTTGGGAAAAATCAAAATTTCCCAAGAAAATAAAACTTGGTGGTTCATGTACTACAATGAGACTGAATAGTAAAAACCTTCGTAGATGGAAGAACTATCTAAAAAGTTACGCATGTCATATAGCTTATCTAGCCGCCCGTAAGGTTGGCGCACAGGACAATAAGGGAGGACTCATTCAACGATTCGGGCAGGCCTTGAAATTACCATCTTGCCCCTACACTCTTCAAACGAGACGACTTATTTGCAGTTATCAATTTAGCCAACGAAGCACACACGACATGGGAGCATCCATTTATTACTATACATGGTATGATTATATTACCCCTAATCCATACACTAATTACTAATTTACTATTACTAATCATAGATCAAAGACGATAAAATAACAAAGATTATACGTAAATTTAGGAATGAGTTTGCAAAGGAGCAAGATTGATAATTTAACTGACCTGGCCGATCACATTTGGCGGCGTGAGGCCTATCTGGGCAGAAGCACCTGAAATGATATGTGGAATAATCGAATCCGCACTTGCCTGCTGTACCGTTACAAAGAGTACAATCACTTGCAATCCAGTTAAGCAAGAAGCCTCTGCTCAAAACCTCTCTCATTTCTTCTTCATCATTGATCTCGCTGCTATTATATTCCATTACTGGCAACACCACAACTTCATTTGATTCAATCCCGCACTTTTCAGACGCCTTATCCACCCTTTTCTCGTCGTTCTCAGGCAAGGCCAAGACCCAATTGGTGTCGTTTTCTGCGGAGCAGCCGATCTTGTACTCATTGAGATCAGATGATGAGGTGCAATTTTGGAGCAAAAATACCTTGCTGTTAATTTCATCGGAAGCAAGAGTGAAATCAGGAGGGAGAGAGACGTTTCGGATAGGAGGAAAGCACGCGGTGTTCGGAGTCGAAAACGCTGAGTTTGAGACGATGAGGGACTGGTTTTCGTAGAAGATTTTGTGGACGATGTAGTCGTCTCCGTAGAGATTGAGAAATGGGATAGGATTACTTCCATTGTGGGAGTTGCAAGAGAGGTGAAATCCCGGGTATCCACAGTGCTTGTGCTCTTCTTCAGTATAGAACGGGAAGCTTATCAATTGGCTGCCGCAGAATCTGGGAACGCTGCAGTTTTGGAACAGCCGATCTACAGCGCCGACAGAGTTGTTATCTGAAAAGAGGCATAGGATATTGATGAGGAGTATCAATATTAATGGTGGTGAGAAGGCTGATGAGAAGAGGATTTTCATTTGGGGATGCTGAAACTTGTGGTGGAAGAGACCGTGAAAAGATGACAATATACATCAAAGGGCATGTAGAGAGAGAGAGAGAGAGGAAGATTGAATAATATGGAAGAGTGGAATTGAGAGGGAGGAAGATTGATAGTTGGGTTTTTTTTTATATTATTGTCATTATTATTAGAGAGTTGAGTTTAATTAGAGTTGTGAGATTGTACGAGTTTGACTCGGCAATTCTTACATACTTCATATCTGCCTTGTATCTTAGACTGTTGAATTGGAGCAACGCAAGCAATTTTGCATATGGCCTAAAAGGGCCAGCTTTAAAAACATGGAAACAGATTAATTAATTAAAATAAAAAGTCGACCAACTTGACCAGTATATCAACATTCAACCTTTTTCCTTGTAATTTAAAAAAAAATCAAAATAAAGCCCTGCTTCCAAGTCAAAACTATGTATGCATATTCTTTTGCTAGTTGTTGAGACAATGCATCTAATTCACCTTCAAACCCCTTTTAAAATTTAAAAGTTTGGATCATGCATTTTGTGCTAATTCTGGAGCTAGCAATTTTTGTGGTCTAATAAATGTGTATGGAGATGTAGGAATTCTGCGTTGCTTTTTTCCCTCCAACTTATTAAAAGTTGGTTATTGGAATTAAGGAAATGACATTTTGTGCATATCCAACTAAAGCGAGCAATAGAGCCAAATTGATAACCAACTTGTCTCTAACCAATGAAATAAAAGATTGAAAAAAATATATATATATCGTTGCCCGCTTGCAAAGATCGAAAGAGACATCATTAGAGCACTTTTTAGTCTGTGGCCCAGATTAAAATAAAGTTGACCTCATATCGCATGCAATCAATCTGTCAAAGTTCAATACAATCAAACATTGAAATTGGCCTCTAGTAAATTCAAACCGCCCACTTTAAAATTCTGGTCACTAAAGATTCTAACATTTTCCACCTACCTTAATTGCTGCTTTATTTGTGCTAGTCTGAAGAGGAGGATTGAATTGAAGTTCTTATCAATAGTTCCCAAACCTTAAGCTTTTATCTACCTACCCTTTAAACCTTTGCCCTGTTGAAGGGCAATAATCAAACTTACAAGTCACACAAAGGATGCCATTTAAGGGGGTTTGGCAGGTCTTTGTACTTCCACTAAATGGAAGTTTCTTATGGGCTTTTTAATAAACCTTATATTAAGGGTCAGAAGAATTGAATCAAGAAAAAGGAGTTTGACAAGTCATAATTCAAGTATGTTTTACAGAGGTTACTCTATACCCTGCCTACTCTTTATGTAGGAAAATTCAGGTAAAATTCCATCTATTTATGTCAAGAAAGGAACTAGTTTTTATTTGTTTACTTATTTTTGCAAAACAAAGAAAGGACAAGTTATCAAGCTAGAAGGATCAAAAATTTATGTATTGTTGGTTGTCCTATTGAAACCCAATATAGTATTCTTTATAAGAGACATCAAGTCTCCAAATTCCTTTCCCTCTAGGCCAAAAATACCAATTTTTCTATTCTCAAGCATGCAAAATATTTTTTTCCTACTCCCAACTAACGCTATTTTTGGATTCTACGGGTGGAACAGAAAGAAACTAGTACGCTTGCACAACACTTGCATCCATTTTTATGGTACTAAAATTTTTTCTACCATTTGGCTTACATTTAAGCCTAGCAACCTCTGTTAGCTAAGAAAAAAATAGTATCCTCAGACGCTATCATAGATAGTCATGCAAAGAAAACATGTTTGAGGCATGGAATTCAATATCAAGAACTGAAGAACATGTAATTGTGCACCAAATGATCTCATGTATAAATCTAGAAATTCTCATAATTACATACCTGAAGATGGGCATGAGAAGCACACAAATTCGTCCGAAGTTCTGTTATACCCGCATTGCCCAGCAGAATCAATGCACTTTTGACAATCTGTTCCAGCGTGAACATCCTTGTATCTCAAATCAAAACCTCTCTTCACAACCTCTTTTGTGATATTCAAATCCCAAGTACTTCTCAAGAATCGGGACTTCGATCGAATTCTTACATGATGGATCTCCCTGATGGGGCTCAACTTCAAAAAAACCGTTATAAACTGGTTCAGAATTTCTCTCACATCTCAACTCGGGAGGTATTTTACTTGGAATAATCCCATCTGTGCAGTCATAAAAATAAGTCAGCGTGGCATCATTATTGGAAGCACGCTCAAAGGGACTATCACCAACTGTTATGTTTGGTATTCTGTCCGGACAACCATCATCCATGATATCTGTGCCAACTACCGTAAGAGTTTGGTCCATTTGTCTGATTCCCAAAACGGTAAATTTTGTTGACTCAATCTCTATCTCAGTGTAAGTTTTATCATGGCACTCTAGCTTGAACTCTGGTCGTCCACAATCTTGGATTCGATCTCCTCCCCAAAAAGGGTAGCCAATGTTTGTTATGTTCCCACAGTTGAATTGTTGGCTACAAGCTCGAAATTTGGCCTCATCTTTGATAATTCTGAAAGGAGTGGCTCCAAGGAAGAAAACACGATGCCCAAGAAGAAGAAGAAGAAGAAGAAGGAAGATGAATGAAGTAAAGGGTACATCGGGAAAAGTTTAGTGTGGGAAATTGTAGAAAAAAATTGAGGTTTTGATCAGAAAAAAAGGGGATTTTGAAGGAAGAAGAAAAGAAAATAGTTTTGTTTAGGATTCCAAGTATTGGAATGAGGAAGTAGTTGGCATTGGCAGATTTTTCCCTCTTGGGAGACTCTTTGATCTTCATTTCGTAGAATCATAGGTCATTGCCCCTTTTGACGCGTTCAACTTTTGGACTAAATACACATTAATTAAAAAGAGAAATTTCGTTGCTTGATGTAGCACGTTTGTGGACTACTAATATTTGTTCCAGGCTTATGGCTCCAATTGCATGTACAGAAATAAGCGTGTGATGACCAATACTAAACGGTAGTGGCAGTAGAAGAGAAGTAGAGTTGTCCCTTTATTCCTTGACTTCCAAGTATTACAACGATAGGTACTAATTTTTCTTTGTGGAAAAATCCAAAGGCTCATCTGACAGTGTCTTCGAATAGCAACAAGCACTCACACGTTAATGTAAACGGACATTCAACAATGGAATATGTAGGCTTCCATTGGGTTCATAGATCTTAAAATACACCAAGGAATTTCTTCATAAGCAAAGAAAATACTAAATCCAATTTCTATATTATCACAATTTTGGTGAATTAGAGGAACATCACTCTCAGAAAGTTGGACTAAACAATTTTTTTTTAAAGGGAAAATTACCTATTACGCCACGCTTTCAAAACTTATATTTATTAATATCATATTTAGAAAAAAATATGCCATACTATTATTCATATCACATATTATGTTAAGTTGTTCCGCAATTAACTTGTGTGACATTTATAAAAAAAAAATAAATCTTAAAAAATTTCATTTATGAAAATTCTCATTTTTTTAAACCTATCACAAAGGCCCAACGAGAATGTTACAACCCGTCTTTTCAGGCTGTAATAAAACCTTTTCTTACCTACTTTAAGGCGAAAATTTAGGAAATTTTTTTTTTTCTGAAACTAAAATAAATAATTTACTTACAATAATTTTGGTAACTTCTAAAATACTTTCACACACTTATATTTACATAATTATTCTTACTTTTTCAACTTTTTTCTTTTTAAACATTCCATTTCAAAACATCTTAAAATATACATAATGGAAACATTCAGTAGCGGACTCTATGCCCGATTTGCACACATCATCCGTCCGCTAGCTCATCATAAGATTTATTCTAACCTTTTTGTCAGAATACCTACAGCTTGAAATACTTAATGAGCTAACGCCTAGTAAGTCTCATAAATCCCACATGGACATTCAAATAAATGCATGATTCAATTATGCTTTCTTATAAACTTTCTTTATCATCATAATTTCTTATCTTTAGCTAGGACCCAATTATTCATACCATTGCGCATTTTCATTTAGGTCTACGTAACACCGTGACCATACTTTATCCTTTAAGCTCCCCTTGATTCAGGAGTCAGTATGATACTTTTCCTAATTTCTAGTGACATATTTACCAGTCCATTTATTGTGGCTGACATACCATGCATGATGTGATAATCACATGTTATCCATGATACATAAATTTGTTTGCATAGCATAGTACATACAAGTACCTACTTTATATACACATAGGTATTCATCATGGTACACACAAGTACGTAACATTCTATACACATAGGTATTCATCATTGTACACACAGGTATGTAATATTTTGTACATACCAATACATAACATGTCATACACTCAGGTATTTTAGTCGTATACTCACAGGTATCCATACTATGCCCCTAGGTATTCGTTTCATAGCAAAGACACAAGTTTACACCTTAATATATACTCAGGTATATATGTACATATATTCTATACCTACATTTTCATACTGTAGGTAGGAAAGGTACTTACTTGTTGCGAATATCACGAAATCGACTTTGGTCTCCTTTCTCCTAGACTCCTAGGATTCTGTTGGCCAATTACAAAACTATTAGCCAATTCTACTACGTTTCGTTACAAAACGTTCGTTACTTAATTAATCGAGTTGCATAATTATACACAACTCTGAAAACCACTGGTTTTCTTTTTCTTATCTCATCCCTATATCATTATCGTTATCGAAGAGCGTAATTCTTTCTAATCACTCTTTTTCCCTCTTGGGGTCGTTTTGAAACAATTCGGTTTCTCTCTCAGGAAAAATGATGACTTTGCCCCTAGTAGGCTGACTAATCTCCCGAGCTCGTTTTCACTCTTTTAATGGAAATAATCTCGTACTCATTTCAAAATGTTGCCCTAACGGGTCGGATCTCTATTTTTTTCTCTACACCACTTTTTTGTAAAAATTTACAGTTTGGTCCCTTGATTGAAAATTTTGACAATTTTGCCCCTGGGGCTAAAATTGTCCTTTTTATTCCACAATTCCCTGTTTTTCTCAAGGATCATTTTTTTCTCAAAGTATCATATTCAAAATCCTTTTAGAAATGACATTTTTGCCCTTTTTAAAATTTTTCACAATTTTCACAATTTCTTTAAAAATCAAAATCTCACAATCAATCGAGATTTTTTACAAACTGTCTATAAAGTCTAACAGTTTCGTCGAGATCTACAACTTTCATGTTTTAACTTTTCTTAAAATCTCACTGTACAGGGGTGTTTTTAGCCATTTTCAATTCTGTTGAGAAAGAACTTTTTCTTTCAATTTAGTACCTAAGGCGTTTTTATAAAAATCCATTTCAAAATTATAATTATACCCCTGCAGAAACCGTTCCATCCTTTGTTTAAATCACTCTCATGCTCAAACATCATTTTTGCAAAGACTAACATCAAAATTACAAAAATTTTATTTTTTGCAAAAACTACCTTTTTGCACCATAAACTAAAATTTCACAACTTAAACATACCATACATCACATATACATGAAATTTTATCGAATACATGCTCAAGAACCCACATGGGTTTAAAAGAATAAAAATCAAAACAAAATTCATAAAATTTTAAAACTTTAAAATCTAGAACTTACCAAAATAATAGTCTTTTGGTTTCTAGCCTTCAAAATTCCTTTGAACTCCCTCCTATGTGTCCCTTTCATGCAAAAACACCATGGATTAATTTTCCCCTTCTACCCATGAAAAATTCCTTGAAAACTTGTTAAAAAGTTTGGGATTTTACCTTAAATCTTGTGAAAAATCCTTGAGCTTGCTTCAAAAACTTGTTTTGGGGCTATTTTTACAAAGTGTGAGGTTGAGAAATTTTTTTGAAAGCTTCTTCAATGGCTGCCGAACATGGGGAGAAGAAGAAAGAAAAAAAAATTGTGATAACCATGCATGAAATGCTTCCTAACCCACTTGGTTACCTCATCAAGCAACCCTTTGGGTTACCAAGTGTCAACATATGGTTAGACCACCTTTCATGGCTTGGTGGCCCAATAAAAAGCTAAAAAATGTCCACTTTGTAGGGCCCAAATATTCACACTGTGTAATTTTTCACCACACAGTATTTTTCTTACATTGTCATGGTCAAATCAGTGTACTTTCTTTCCTTAGACTGTATAAAAATATTTGACTTACTTTTCGTTCACTTTTGAAGGCCAAAGATGACATTTTTCATGTCTGTGTTTTCACTTAGTAGTATACTTATACTGCTTCGGCCTCTTTTTTACCCCTGATTAGGGTTTGGATAACTTCTATGTCCTATTTATATTCTAATCACCCATTCGTTTATATCACAATTTTATAATTAATCGTGATATAAAATTCATGTTATGGATATTATTTACAAATTTTTGAGTAATTAAACTCATAAAATCTGTATTTTTACTATATCCAACATTACATCACATTTGCCATAAAATTTGCAATGAATACCGCTCATTCATACTTTATCGTAATTTTTACAAAAATTATAATTTTTGCAAAAATCATATTTTTTTAAGAGTAAATTCATTAATTAAACTCAATTAAATATTAAGTTTATTAATGAGATTTTCTCAGTCATTACAGAGAATACACCCAACCACCTAAGTTCCGCAGCCATTATGTATACAATAGACTTGTTTGTTTCCTAGCTTTGAATTATAGTTTGTACCGTTTTGTTATAGTATTTTCTCTTATAAAAATTTAAATTTTTGTTCAAACTTTTATGTTGAAACATATAAACCAAACAAGTTAGATTACAACCTAGGCCCACTGTTTTGCACTTTTTCTTCCTTCTATCGTTGAGCTTCATTGAGGTTCCGCAAATCAGCACCGAAAGCTTGCTTTTTACTATGAAAATTTGGTTAAACTTTTTGCAAAAAAAAAAAAAAAATTTTGCTTCTAAGATTTTTATTTTCATTTTACTTCTTTTAGCTCAGCTCGACATAAATATTAAATCTGAGTTATACTATCTTCTCCGATTTGGGTTTCGCTAATTTTGGGGGTTTTGTTTTGCCCAAACACATACTTATGTACTTAGACACTGATCATGCTACAAGAATACATGGAATGAAATGCGCAAACACTAAATATTAAAGTTTACAAACATTGAAATATTTTGTATATTTTGGCTTTTAAGTTTAGTTGATACATTTTTACTCTTATAACTAATTTGTGTTTTCTGTTTTGATAGTTTCTAGTTACTGATTACTTAAAACCACATATGTCCATTGTTATGAATTGACCTTTGTTTTGTATCTTTAGTGTTAAAGAAGTATGAGCATAATTTAACGTAGAGCCCCCAACTCAAAATTTTACAAAGAAAGCAGCAACGATCAACACCGAGGCCCAACTTGACGTAGCGAAAGCATAAGAAAAAATATCAAAAAAAGGATAAATTACTAAAACCCATTGATCCAATTAAAATACTGATAAATCGGCTGATTCTCTCTAAATGCCGGAAGGTTCCGTTGATTAATCTGAATACTGGACGATAGGACTTATATAAACATGTTGATTCGCTCAGAGTACCAATAGAATAAACATCAATCACTTATTGATTCCATAGGATGCTGAGAAAACTAGAAAAGATGAGAGTCAACACTCCTATTTCACTAATAAAATTCTACTCCACTTTGCGAATGATAGGACTAACCTATTTATACTCTAAATTGTTCCAAACAGTAATGAGAAACTACAAATAAAATAGGAAAATTAATTATTTAGAAAATTAAAAATAGAAAAGGAAACTAACCTATTTAAAATTTGAAAACTAAAAATACTCTTAAATAATCAAAATAGACAACCAAAATTTGGAATAAAAGTCTATCCGATAAGGGAAACAAATCTAATAATTGAAATTTAAAAATAACTCAGAAAATCTTCACAATGCGAAACTTAGCAGTAACTCTCCAGCCAGCAAGTCGATCACCGGTAGTATAGTCAGGTCGACCAGGCGTCTTCAACTGGCACTCCATACTCTACATCAGACCCACCAACCTAGAAAGATTTGACCTGTAATGACCAAGAAAATCTTAAATTTAAATAGCATAATTTATTTATTTAAATCAAAGATTTTCCTAAAAACACCATGTATGAAATGCGTGCTTAAAGAGTTTATGGAATCAACATATAACTAATCCAAAAATTCTATACAAGATTCTATAGTTAATTGATTAACTATTATAATTTAATAAAGAGATTTATGAATTCCACCGCAACTGAGGTGGAAGAAATTTATCTATAAAGAACCTGAGAAATTTAATTATGAGAATTTTCAAGTGCAACACTAAGTTAGTAGTGTACCAAGAGACACTCTAACACAAATTTGATCCTTAATTGCCAAATTAGTCAAAAATGGAGCTACGCAAGTACCAGTATCAACATAAAATACAATTCAAGCTCAGATAATGACACTATTAAAAAACTATGTCATTGTTGAGCCTAGATATTGAAAAAGTCAAGTCCACATTTTTATTAAGTCAAAAATAAATTTCAAGACTTAATGTAGTCAAAAATCAATATGCAATTAAACTTTGATCGATATCGGTTCATACTATGATTAGCGTGCCACAATATTTGAAAAAATAGGAGAGGATTAATCAAATAATAAAAATTTCCTGTCAGCTATTTTAATTATAACTGGCAATATAAAATTTACCTGCTTAAACATTACTTACAAGAAAGACCAAAAGTACCCATAAAATGTGCTTCATTATCATCACTGTACTTTAAGTAATCAATTAAGTTTTACCGAACACTCCATCCCGCTTCATGATGGCGCCAACTTTGGGGGATTATTAAGCTTAGTTTAAGCCAAATTTAATCCTAGTCAAGCCACATATTGGTTAACTAACCATGATTTAGAGAGAAAGACAAGATTATACTAGGGCTATAAATAAAGAACTCAAGCCATTTCACATAATTCTTTTTCACTTTTCTTCCCTTCTTCCCACTCTCACCCGTGCATCCAAAGAGAAGAGAAAACAAAATTTCTATGATTTACTTCTAACTTCTCCACCAAATAACCATTTCTCCTAAACAAGGAAAAAGAGCCAAAAAAAAAAAAAAGGGGGATTTCCACTACTTTGTTCTTCCACCGAGTGAGTTAAAGTGTCAAAGAAAGAGATTTTTTTCTCTCCACTTGCTTTCAAGCCTTTCCACTGATTCACCAAGCCAAAAAAAAAGAGAGAGAGAGAGCTTCCACTTGTTTCCAACTTCCATCCACCGTGTGACAAGTCCTAAGAAATAGAAGTGCTTCCATTTTCTCCTTCACTCCCACCGGTTTACCAGGCTCAAGAAAGAGAAAAAAAAAAAAAAAGAAAAAAGAAGAAGAAGAGAGAGTAGAAGAAAAAGGAGGTGGTGAAGAACATTGTCCAAGGTATAATCTTCATCATTTATTTCCTTTCTATGTTTCCTTAGCAAAGAAAAAAAAATGTTGCTTAGATTGCATTTATGTGATAGCCAAGACAAGTTAGATTTTTACATGAAAAAGTTTTAATTTAGTGTTGGTTTAAGAAGAGGAAAAGAGAGGAGATAGAAGTCGTAAGATCAACCATCCAAGAATAGTCATCAAGGGTAAGCAATCTAAACTTCTCTTTAAATTTTTAGGTTAAAGTTCATAATTTTATGAGAGATTGATGATTGGGTGAGGAAATATGTTGTAATAATTATTTTGTGTGATTAGCATGGTTAGTGTTTATATGTGATGTAAAAAGTTAGTATGACATGTTAGAGTTATGTTTTGTACAAGTTTTAGTTTGTGGAAAAATTATCCACAAACTGAACGTGCAAACGGAGGCCTTAGAATCAATTTTAAAAACTTTACCAAACACAGGACTTTTAGCTTTCGTCATTTTGAACAAAAACTTGTGACTGTAAAAAAACACAGTTTTAACTCTAAATAGGCCTACAAAACAGTTTTTATAGACTGCCTAGAATAGTTTCAAAAACTGTCTAAAGGCAGCCCTAAAAACTGCCTAAATGCGGGCCATTTTGGTTCTGAATTTTATCTTTTGTTGAACACACAAGTTTTAGATTTTGACGAGATGAACAACTTTTGTGAAGAAAGTTTCTCCAAAATTTTTCTTACAGTTATAGACAATTTTCTAAAACAGTCCAAAAAACTATATTTTTTGCGCAAAAAACTGTTTTAACGTTTCGGGTCATCCCGAGGCCGAACTACAATTTTCATTAAACATAAAAGTTTTAGGTTGTAGTAAAATGAAGAACCTTCATGAAGAAATTTTTGTGAAACTCTATTTCTAAATTGGACTTAAAATTTGATATACAAAAATAGTCAAAAACTCTTAATCGGTAAAACCTTCAAAGTTTTAACCGGAAAGTAATTTTTGTCAAAATAAAATGATAACTGGGACTTTAGAACAAACAAGAAAATTTTAAAAAAAACACACAGTTAAAAACACAAGCAACTTTTATGAAAAAAAAATGTGTAAACAAACGATTTCATATAAATCTTCCAAAATTACTCCATCGGTACTAGTTTTTACAAACAAAGATCGTGTGACTTTAAAATTTGATTTTTCACTAAACCAAGAAATTACAGCACTTTAGAAATGTTATATAGGTCCAAGATTTAGTGAGTTAACAATTTTGGGTGTTGTTTTATACAACAATTTTTATTTGAAATTCCAAGCTAAAAGGGTAAGAATTTCAAAAATGAACTTTAATTGTTTTCAATTGAACATTAAATTTTCAACCATAAAAACTTGATACGGTATAGCTTTAATGCCACGATGTTAGGCATGGGTCCAACGCCTGTTTTAGTCTAAAATGTCGCTCGATACACAACCTATCAATAGAATCTATAAGACGTTATAATGTCATTTTAGCACTTGTGGACTTAAAATAAATTGTGAGTCCATGAAACAAATTTAAAACAAGCCCAATTTGGACTTAAGATAAGGATCATGAATTTAAGAGTGATTAAATTAGTAGATTAATGCCTTACGGTTAAATGACGATAGATAATTAATTAATCATTATGAAATTAATTAATTTAGATATGAACAAATGGCAATTAAGTAAAAGTTTGAATATTATGAGGATTTAGTAAAAAATTAATCCTTCTAATAGAAATGGGGCAACTCATGATCAGTTGATAAACGAATTTGCGATCTAACAAAATGATCAAATTCTTGTGGTTATGCTAAGATTCATTAGCCTGAAATGGGAAATTCTTATACACTTGTAATGGGTGTTTATATAGATTTATTTAGGAAAGAAAAAGGGACTCAAAATTGATAGGGGAATCTATTTCACTGATACAGGTAAGTAGGAATCTCGCCCACAGTAAGAATAGTTTAAAATAAAGGTTTTCAATATGTTACAAGCATGTTAAGCTTTAAGTATGATATGCCATGTCATATTTCATGTTCACTAAAATAACTAGTTAAACTTAAATAAAAAATTAATCAAGAGAGTCGTACCAACCTCTCGACCCACGGGGAGGCTTCATGTTAAAGTAATAAATTATAATTGGTCACGGTGTTGTTGGGACCTTGTAAACCCTAACATCCCATTGATTGCACACAACCGGTACGACTACTCGGGCCCGATTAATAATAAGACAAGTTCATAACTGAGCATAATATGGTTCATGCATTTTAGTTAATACATATGATTACTGTAATAACCCGAAAAATTCAAAAATCAATAACTATGATTAATTAAGGATTTTTTCCTCATTACTCAGCTAAGAGCGTAAGAAAATACAAACTTAGCATTTATTAACACGTAAATTTGAAGGTCTTAATAGCTGTAAGACCTTAGAAATAAATAATGTTATGAATGCACAAATTTATGTGCTTTATTCATGAAACATGTAACAATGTAATGTTATGATAGTACATTAAAATAATTAAAAATAATTATTTAATGTGCTAAACCAAGAGTTTATGATTTATCGATTTCATGTACGAGCCAAAGGAGTGAGTTTTATAAGAATCTCAATTACAATGTTTAAATTGGGATTAATTGACAAAAAGTAGAATTTTCAACTTACTA
>CAMOHE010052082.1:0-39911 GCA_946598075.1 Artocarpus hirsutus
ATATATGTATATATATTAGGGCATGATGCCATATCAGAGATCGGGTTGTGTAGTGAACAACCTTGGGGGCAGGTCCCGAAACCCAGCTAGGCCACTACGGTGGTGAGTCATGTATGGTTTGCCCAAGAAAGGAAAAATGGTACTCTTTTGATTGATTTATCTGAATTATTTTGGGAAGACTATATTTTATTTAATTTCAAACTTAATTATTTATTCGTTGATTGTTCTAGTTCATTCCCATATGTTTATTTGATTTATGCAATTTCTTTTAAAGTTGAATAATTTTAAATATAGTCCTACTGAGCCTTTCGCTCACATTTTATCTGTTTTAAAATCTCAACCCTAGGTGGATATCAGCATAGGTTTGGAGAAGAGTCCGCCGACCGGACTTACGATCAGTAGAAGTATTTGGTAGGCTAATTTATCATTCAAGGCATGTAAGACTTTAACTTTTCTTTTATTCTAGTCTGTGGGTGTATCATAATATTGTCAGTACTATATGTGTGTGTACAATATGTGAGCCAGTGGGACTCATACGCGTTCCACCCCATACTCATCTATTTTAATATTCTTTTTATTTGCCTAATTATTATGATGATTTATTTTATTTCCTTAATTTCTTTCGTTTAAATGGTTTCAAAATTATCCCTTTTCTTTAATTATAAATTTGAATTTTAAACCCTCTTTTAACTAAATCTTTACTTAATTAACTTAATTAAACTACCACGTCACCTCCTGTACTCCGAGGCGTAACAGGTTGTTTCCAGTCATGCTTTAAATCGTTGAACTCTTTTAGTATTGATGTCGTTGTCTAATTTTTTTTGAAAAATTACATGTTATGTCGTATTTTTAAAAATTATGTTTATTACTATCACACACTTGAAAAGGTTGTCTAACACAACCAGTTATATCAAATGTTTAAATTGTTCTACACTTAAACATGTGTTCTATTTATTAAAATTAAGTTTTAAAATAATATTTACACATTTTTGTTTGCTTAAAAAAGAAAAAAAAATTATATTCACACCCCAATTTTTTTTTAATTAAGGCACCCAAAATCTTTAAAAATTAAATTTTTTTTCAATCTAATATCAAAATTCTCATATAATTTCTAATTATCCTAATATGCAACTTGTCCTTAAACATTTTATTAAAAAGATTTTAGTATTAATCTCAAAAATAGTCTTTAAAATTTACCATCAATCCCACTATAGTCCCTAATGTTTACAAATCTCATTTTGGTCTCTAATTATTCGTTGAAAATCTGCAAGTGCATGAAATCATATGGAGATTGTGTTTAATTTTCGTTAATTACTAAAATTGTATCAACTCTAAAATTATTTAAACCACCGATTACAAAAAAAGAAATAGCTAAAATTAAAATAAATAAGATAAGTTGAAAAACATGAAAATAAAATATCTATAATTACAATTACACCTAAACAAGTCACTTTAACCCTCTTTCTCTACTTACTCGATAGTAACAAACCAAATTAATGGCCAAGCAATCTTTCTAACATCCATAAGCCTCTCCCAATAGCGAATGGACATACCTAAAAATATATTATTCGCTATATTGTTATGAGGATAAAAATGCCAAGGGTTCATTAAGATCTAGGCTCTCTTTTGATAGCCACACATGTTATGTGGTATATTTCTATTCTACATAAAACATGTCATGTAATACCCGAGAAATTTCTAGTACATTAAATGATTTAAATGGGTAATATTTAAGGAATTATTATAAGTAATGTAAGTATAATTTTGTGAGCTAAAGTTTATGCTCGAAAATTTATTAAGTATTTTAAGAATAATTTTAGTATCACAGGGATTATTATTTAAATCTAACTTTTATGACAAATTTAGTAAGAATAAATATAAAGATAAGAATTAGTCAATTGACAAGAGAAAATAAACTAAAAAGCTTAATTATTGCAAAATCTATTGCAACAAAATATAGGAAGGAAATACAATAAAAGAAAAATACTCCATGGGAAACATGGAGAAATTATACTACATAAAGATATGCAGTATCGAAATTGAGCTGTATAAATCTAAGCAGTGTAGGAATTATATTGTGTGGAGGAAATGTGGAGGAAATGGATGAGTATAGAATATTGTGTAAGCTTATAACAGTATAAGAAATATATCGAGAATACAAGAAAAATATAATGTAGTGTAAATTTGGATTGTTTAAAAAGATTGTGGGACCCACAAAGTAAGACCCGGAAGGTGGAAAATTGTCCACATCATCTATGACATTACTGGTTTTCATTTGTAGTGGGGACAAAATTTTTAATTTGCAATTAAGTCTAAAACTAATTTAAGTTGCAAAGAGGGCCTAAGTAATAAGTATCACTTGTCTTCATCATTTTTCATGCATATCATGAAAAAACAAGCAATTTCCTCCTCCATGAAACTGGCCACTCTCCCCTATGGTTCTCCCAATATTTTGCAAAAACATCACCTCAAAACCACTTTGGAAGCAAGTTCAAGAATTCTAGTGCTAAGATTAGCAACTTTGAAGGTATTAAATCTTCTTATTCTAAGAGTTTCGATGAACTTTTCTTAGGCTCTAAGTGGGGTTTTAATGGATTATGGTATAGATATTGTAAAAGAGGGCTATCAAGGTTCAAAGCATCAAAGAGGAGGTTCAAGAACTTGGAAAATCTCTTGGTAAATCATGAACTCTAGCCTTGACTTGGTTTATACATGTTAAGTGTTTCATATGTAATTTATGATAAGCAAGGACTATGGCATTTAAAAAAGATTATATGGCATGATTTTATGGTATGTTTGATGATGATACAGAGATAAAAAGTAGGGTTTTAAAGCAAAAAGAAATGTTATGATAAAATTTGAAGTGTTTTTTAAAGCACTTTAAATGTTTGATAAAAGAATTTTGGACATGGCATGTAAGAAAAATATTATGGCATGTTTAGTTTATGTGATATGATGATGACGATGAGATTGAAGGATTGATATATAAAAGTTTAAAGCAAAAGTGAGAAAGTTTGTTAAAGTTTGTATAAAATGCAAATTTTAATTAGTTTTCAAAGACATGAGTTTTTGATTTATTTAGAGGCCGAATTATTTTTAAAGTTCAACACAAGATTTATTGAAAAGATCAAGAAGGACAATTTTCATGAAGAAATTCTACTCGAATTACGATAAAAACAAGCGGAAAACATGCATTTCCATTCTACCTGACCAAAAAATTTATGAAAATAAATGATTTTGAGAAAAGTTAAAACACAAAAATTGTAAATCTCGTCAAAACTATTAAAAGTTAAGGGTGGTTAGTGAAAATTCCACACAAGATTTTAAGTTGTGATTTTTATGATATTTAAATCATGAAATTTCAAAATGAGAAAGACGTTTTGAAATAAAAGGATTTTTACTTAGGGGTTTTTGTAAGTTTAAATCATCGCATAAAACTAAACACAGTGGTATAAAGTCATCGTTTTTTGTTCTAAGGGCAAAAATGTCAAGATTTTATGTTTTGAGATGGAACCATAAAACCAGATGGAATGGAAATTTTCACTATTTAAAAAATGGTTGTCTATTTAGTTATGGGTAGCAAGTAAATTCATGTTTTAAAACTCACAAAGAATTTGGAAATTTTATGGGAAAAACATGCCTAGGACGAAGTAGTCAAGATTTTTGTATTACAGATCAAAACCATAAAGTCTTGATAAAATAGATGTTTCGCCAACAGAAAACCAATGTTTTTCTTTTGCAACGTTACGAATAGAAAGGAATGTAAGTTTTGTTTAAAACGTGTTCTAAAAGTTTTCTAAGACCCGTTTGGAGCAAAATGGTCATTTTTTGCAAAAAAAGGCCAAAATGAACTCCGAAACATCTATTTAAGAAAATAGTCCTAAGAGGGAGTTTTTTCATAACTCATTAGTAACGGGATAGTAAAGTAAAAATGAAAAGTTTAGTAAAATTACGTGACGTACAAAAAACCCCTTGAGGGTAATATCGTCATTTTTACAAAACCGCTAAAATGGACCTTGAGCCCTCTGATTTAGCTAAATGCCCTTAGATGGTCCTTACCATGTTAATAACAATATCTTCAAGGAAGACATACAATTTGATTATAGAACGTTTACGTTAAGCAGTATAGAAATAAACATGTAGTGCAAAGCTAGATAATTTCTAATAGTCATGTGTCATTTAAACAAGACACAAAGCTAACTAATAAAAAGAAAAGGAATCAAATTAGAACACTAGAGCAATGTCCTGGCAAATTTCAAACCTCACCTATGATATAAAAAAATTATTTTCAAATGCTTTATAAATATTTGAAATATATTGCAGTCGTTATGCATAATGTTTTAAGGATTAAGTTATGATTTGCAATATGTTTGCATGCATTATGTGTAATGTTTAAGTGCTAAGTTATGGCATATGGTATGTTTTGCATTTCATGTGCTCACTAAAGTTTACATGAAGGCAAACCAAAGATGTTAATTGAGTATCGTACCAGCCTCCTTGATGTGAGATTTAGAAGTTATGTTGAAGTTATAACCTCATGGTTCAATAGTATTAAGTCTTCCAAAAGGGAAGCATTATGTTTATGATCTTATAATTGTTGATGTTGGTATAAACACTTAAGTTCTTAAGATAAAGAAAAGATAAGAATGATAATAGGATGTTCATAAATAAGCATACTTGGAATCGTGCATTATGACCTTACTTACATTCTTTTTAAAGAAATGTTATTATAAGATACATCTTATGAAGAACGTCTTATAAGAAATGTTTTAGGAGAAATGTTTATAAAAGATTTTTTATGAGAAAGATTTTAAGAGAAAAGTTTCATAATGAATGTTTTTATGTTTTGTGAGATTATGTTTGAACTTTTTAAGCAAAAGCTCATTACGAGTTTTTTCATATTGTAAGTAGTATTGCAAGAGACCAGTGAGATTGGTCGGTAAGCTTGGTAGTACGGTGGGACAGATGTGATAGTTGAGCTATAGATACCACTATAGAAGTTTTCCGCTTCAATAAAAGGAGTTTTCGTTGTTTTGAAAAATGTTTTAAAAGTTTTAAGAAAATGAATGTTTAAGCAAAAGTTTTACAAAAACATTTTATAAAATATGTTATTATTATGAAATGTTTTGATTGAGTGCAAAGTTAAGTTTGGTACTTATGTTTCAATTTATGTTACAACGAAAGTCACAATATAAAATTTAGTATTTTCTTATTAGTATGTAAGATTAAAGTTTAATAAATTATGTCTAAGAAAACAAAGTAACAGTTCAAAAAGACGGGTTGCTATATGTCATTCCATCCATGGCAAAACACAAAATTCACTTTTCCAAGTACATTAAAGTTACCTACTCAAAATGAAACAATCAAATTAGTAAGATAACATGCATAAAATCAAGAAAGTGAAATTAAAAGTAAATATTTAGATGATTTTACAATTCTAGAATAAAAAGAAAATTAATTCATAATTGAAAATAAAAGCACAGTCTCAAAAATTTCAACATCAATAAGCAATAAAAATAATTGAAAGAGAATAAAGTTTATGGAAAAACAAGTGTAAAAATACCCCAAATCTTCATTGCTTTTCTACTTCTTCTTGCGTCTTGGTATTTTTCTTTGAGATTGTTGAAAACAAAACCAAAAACTAATTCTAAATCCACGAATAAAAAAAAATAAAAAAAATATATATTTTTCTTCTTCTCTCCCCCAAAAATGGCTTCAAAAGCCTTATTCTTCTTTGCTCAAGGTTGGCATGGGTAGGCGGGCTCTGTGCTGATGCAAAAGGAGAGCTCCCTTTAGAAAATAGCATGCGGCGCTTATAAATATGGCTCGCTTAGGTCGGATTCTCACGTCACACGAGGAAAGGAAACAACCAGATCAGAGCATCTGACGCAATCAGACGCATGGCACTTCGTGGTTGGGTATTGGGTTGAATGACGACGTGGCAGCAAGCGGTTGGTTGGTACGCTGGGTTCCAAGAGAGTATCATGAGCCAGTGGCGCACTAGACCGTAGTGGGCTGAGGTAATGGGCTGACACGAGGACACGCGGCATGCGCTGTATAGGCAGTGAGCTGCCGCGGCTCTCGAATGACGCGCGTTTTAAGGTTTGCGTGCATAAGTGCATCTGAGAGGATCTGGGCTTAATCGACGGTCCAGGAAGAGAGTTCGAGGCCTTTTCTCATTTGCGCAAGGCGGAGTGTCGGAGTTGATTCTATTTCCAATTTTTCTTATCTTTTTGTGCCCTTTTGCTCTAAATTGATATTTTAGCCACTGTCACCTCATTTAATATACATTATTGAGATAAAATAAATATTTCATGGGTAAAATAAAATAAAAATTATCAAAATTAAACTAAACTAACTAAATAAATAAAATAAAAATCTAAATTTAAATAAAACTAATTCAAAACTAACTAAAATGAAATAAAAAGCAATGGAACAACATGAAATTAAATTAAACCAAATTTAAAAAAAATTAAATAAAATATCAAAAACATAGCAAAAATATGTACGTAAGAGTACATGAATAGCTCTACTTTATAGAGTTATCACAAATTTATGACTTTGTTTCAGTTTCAGTCCCTTTATTAATTGGTATTAAATGTTTGATGAAAAACTTTTAAAGTGTCCAATTATAATTCTTAACCTATTCTAATAGAGAGATCAAAAGTGAAACAAAGTAATATGTTAAGGACTAAAGTTAGTAATTTTAAAAGCTTCCAGTTAAATATTTAATACCTAACTAATGCAAGGATCAAAACTGAAACAAAATAATAATTTAAGGACTAAAATAAGACTTTCTAAATGTCAAGGACTAAAACAAGACAAAAGGTAAACCTCAAGAATGATGGACTAATTGTCATTATAATCTTTTCAAATATTACTTTCAACTTCGACAGCCAATATCCAATTAATTAACCAAAATAAGTGCAGTCAAAACTATCCTGAAAGACCCAACTTGAGGATCGATACCAAAAAGAATGAGAAAAAGTGAAACAAACAGAAAGACACCACAAACCTTATTTGACAATACGCTATGGATTTAATATTCTTGTGGCGTACACATATTCTTGCTACTTTCTAGAGCAAAATTGAAGCCCTTTTTATTATTACAACTACCGCTTATCTTTCACAAATTCGTATATACAACTAGAGATGACTCCTAGTACGATTTAGAGAGCAAATGCTAATTGGATGCACCACAAATTAACGTGACCTTCAATTACGGATTACATGGCAATATATAGAACCCTGATGGTTCTATATTTTGCCACATGGCCGCCTTAAAATATAGTACTATCCGGTGCATTTTTAAGTAGCATTAGCATTTTGGTCTTTCCATTCACGTTCATCGTAAATCCTAATTCCTAATACAAACTAAATACATAAAACCATTCTTCAAACTGCCTTTCTCTCTCTTTCTTTCTTTCTTTCTTCTTCTTTCTTTCTTTCCTTTCTTTTTTTTTTTTTTTTTTGTCATAGCCTACCGAACTCTATTCTTCACCAAGCCAGGCTTGCCGCCCTCCTTATTGTCCTCAGTTTTTCTGCCACTTTCTTTGCCTTTGTCGAATATTGTTTCCCTATCATCTGTACCTATCAATATAACACATTAGAAATTCAATCCAATGATAGTACGATATAGATGGTTTATAGATTCATGTTGGCAAAACGACAATACGTCCCAAAATTTTGGATTGATTTTTGAATTACATATACATCCCATGTTATGCTTAGTGGATTAAAAAAATAGTTATTAAAATAAAAAGTTATCAGCTGTAAAAAAAGAAAAAAATCGAGTTATCAAAAGTGTGTTCGCTTTACAAGTTGGATTTAAAAATTCTAATTTGAATTCAAAATTTTATGAGAAAATATTGTAAGAGAAATAAGTTGAATTGTAATTTCCAAGACATGAATCCATTGTAAAATAAAAATCCTCAGCTACCACCTAATAAAAGTCGAAAAAGCTTAACAGATGAGAATGCCTTCAAGCTGCATTAAGCCGGCATATATCTCGAAAATGGGATATCTTAATTACCCCATAAATGAAAGGTTAATTCCACTTTTTGTCCCCTAAGGAATATTAGGTGTCTCATTTCGACCTTAAAGTTTTTAACAAGCATTTTATTTATGGTACCTGAACTTTAGTGGTATCTCTGTAACAGAAACGTTGAAAACTAATGCTCATATAATCTGGTTTAAATACCACCTAAATCAAACTACTTAAATAATTTTACTAGATTAACCCTACTAATAAAGTATGTCTGTCTTACGTGATGAACTTTGCTCTCTTTTTAACGAATATATTACATAAGTACTATTACCATATCATTTGAAAAGCTTAGGAATTATTATTATGGAAGTTAAAAATTTAGGCCTCAAAATAAGACAGCTATAATTGTTATGGTTGAATAGTTAAATTAACGCCATAAGTAAATGCTAGACACTCGTAAGTCATCAGTCTTGACCTATCAGTGTTAGTTATTATGGCCATGGGTCCCACGTGAATCTTATGTTGGTCCCCTGCTGATCAACAACCGTTCGTGAATACTTGTATCCTCCGTACAAGAGTGTCTTGACACTAGAATTTGATATTATAAAACAGTAGAAGCACATTAGGAACGCGTGTGTATACCTGTCGTTTCCTCTTGAGTTCAATCTCAGCCTGTTCCAAATTGCGGAAGAAAAGCTTTCATAAGTGCAGATTAAGCAGTCATAATTACTTTCAAAAAACGAGGTGAAGGAAGGAAAAGAACTTTGCTCAGTCTAATTACCATGATTAGCTTCAGCTTTTCATTCTCCTCTTTGAGCTGATTGAGCTCAACTTCCAGCTCCACAGTATATGCCTGCAACAAATAGTAACCAACAACTTTTCAATATATTGTCTATGAAAAATGACTGCCTCAAACTAATTTTTTATGATTATTCACTATTTTTAAATAAAGTAAGTCATCTTAATTGTAAAATTAACCAATTTCATAACTTAAATATGAAAAATGCATAAAAGTACTATAATTAATAAAAAGCAGTCACACAACGAATACCCTGCCATTTTACCAATCTAAAATTTTCCCATGGTTTTAGTTAAATATCTTGTTTGCCCTTGTATTTTTTCCTAATCTAAAAATATTTTTTCTGTGCTTTTATATTATGATAATTTTGTACCCTCAGTTTTCCAAAATAGCTAAAAAAATAACTCTTTAATTTGTTAAATTTTTTGAAAAACAAAAGAATCCTCAGCAGCTCCAATTTAAGGATTATTTCAACCATTAATTATTTCAAAATCAAACCAAATAAATTAAAAAACTAAAAAAAAAAAGAATGGATTTCTCTTGTCTTGCTTGTTGCTCGGTGAGATGACCTCTATATAGCAAAGACACCAAAACTCCATTGTAAAAAGACGGGGGAAGTGCAGAGAATAGCCGCATAGGATTTAGCGTTGCAGGACTGAACTGACATCTCCAACTTGACTAGCCGTGTATGGACCATGAGGGGCAAGATTTGGCATGGAGTTGGAAACATCTGACTGTTGACTTTTGGATTTTTTTAAAAAAATTATATTAATCAATTTATTTCTCCTAAACTTTATTTGTTAGTTTGTTAATATTTAAGATAATGTGTGAATATTAATCATTAAGAAAATAAATGCTATTTTAAACAATTGGACTGGCTAAAGGGTTATAATTTATATGTTAACCCTTTTGAGAAGCTAATTAGGAAATTTTGGACCATTTTGTAAACGTGAGGAATATTTTTTGGATTATAGGAAGAGCTCTCTCTTCCCCTAGATTCATCTCCCTTGTCTTCATTATCGGCCACTGCGAATCCATCCTGTTCCTGCTCTCAAAATGCCAATTTCAACCGCGCACAACCACGGTCCTTCACTGCACCTAGGCCCCCGTCCCTCAGGGCGGCCACCCTCCTAGACCGTACTTGGGTTGTTGCCAAGGGTGTCATGAACAAGGGCACATAGTTCAACAGCGTCGTCGCCTCCAACTTTGACTCCGGCTTCCCATTCCTCTTCATCTTGGCAACCATGTTCTCCAACTCAGTGGACAAACACAATGGCGTCCACAAGTAAATGTTGCCACCACCCACCCCACTGGCGAGCCTAGTTGGCTTCTTGATATTGGTACTTAACACCATGTTGCTACCGACCTAGGCAATCTTTCTCTATATGCTCCTTATGATGGTTCTGATGATATTGTAATCGTTGATGGAACATGTCTTTCTATTACCCATATTGGTTCTATATCTCTCTCTACACCAATTAAAACCTTTACTTTAGACAATGTTCTTTATGTTCCTACTTTGAAAAAGAATCTTATCTCTATATCTCAATTATGTCAATCTAATAATGCCTCCCTCGAATTCTTACCAACTTGTTTTTATGTGGAGGAGCTATGCATGAGGGCACTTCTTTTGAAGGGTTGGACTAAAGATGGTGTATACGAATGGCTAGCTTCCTCTATTCAATCCATGCTGTTAGTTGCTTTTACTAGTGTCAAAAGCACTTTGTCCGACTGCCGTCATGGATTAGGTTAGGTCATCCATCTTCAATTCTTAGGCCTATCATCTTATCAAGTCCATTGCCCTCAGATTTCAATTGTAATGCTTGTCAATGCAAGAAAAGTCATAAATTACCAATTTCTATTTCCTCTCTTGTCTCCTTCTCACCTCTTCAAATAACTTACTCCAATGTATGGACTTCACCTATTTATTCTATTGATGACTTCAAGTACTATGTTATTTTTTGCTGATCACTTCATATATATATATGGTTCTACTTGCTCAAATGAAAATCCCGTGTGTCTAATGTCTTTATTCGATTTAAAGCCCTAGTTGAAAACTGCTTCAATAGGAAAATTGTCACTCTTTAATCCGATAATGGGGAGAATATCAAGCATTTTCCTCATGTCTTATCTCTCACGGTATCTCTCATCTTACTTATCCTTCATACACCCAGAACATAATGGGTATCCTAAGCATCATCATTGTCACATCGTTGAAACTAATCTATCCTTACTTTACCATGCTTTCATGCCTTTAACCTATTGGTCTTATGCCTTTTCTACTATAGTCCACCTCATCAATTGGATGCCAACTCCAACTTTTCGTCTTTCCTCTCCCTATCATCTTCTGTTTTTATCTCCACCCAATTACTTAAGTTTCGTATCTTTGGTTGTTTATGTTTTCCATTGCTTCAACCATACTCTACTCATAAACTTGCTCCTTGTTTCACCTTGTGTGTCATTCAAGTTATTCTCTTGCACAAGGTGCCTATTTATGTCTTGATCTTACTTCTTCATGTGTCCATATGTCGCTTCATGTCAACTTTGTTAAGTCCATTTTTCCATTCTCATCTATTCACACTCAACTCAACCATCCTTAACCCGACACTTTGTCTCACTGGCTTCCTTGTACATTGACTCTTCCAGCTCATGTTACACTCTCTTCATGCCTTGAATTGGCTTCCCCGACATCTATAACACCCCGTGTGTGGATCGGACGCCCTCTTCTTCCTCTTCATTGCCTATAATCCTACCTTCACTTGTAACCGAATCAGTGCTACGGCCTTCCCTCCTTAGTGCCGTGGCACTTGTCCAAATCCTAGGCTCTATAGTTCCACCTGAGGCCTTGGTACCACGGTACTCGTACCCCAGCACAATGGTGCCCCCTGCACTCCAACAACTATTCAGCTTGTTCTCAGTCTTGCTGTTAGTCGCGAGTGGTCTCTTTGACAATTGGATGTTAACAATGCCTTTCTTTAGGGTACATTATCTGAACATGTTTACATGGCTCAACCATTGGGATTTCTTTATCGTGATCATCTACGCCATGTCTATAAGTCTTGTAAGGTCATTTATGGTCTTAAGCAGGCCCCATGCGCTTGGTATCATGAGTTGCACCAATTTCTTGTCACTTTTGCCTTTGTCAACTCTCATGCAACACTTCTCTTTTCGTCTTCAACAAAGATGGTATCTTGATCTATCTACTTATTTGTGTTGATGATATTATTGTCACGAGCAATGATGAGGGGTCATATAGAAATTCATTATACTTCTTGCCCAATGTTTTTCCCTCAAAGATCTAGGGTCCTTGACATATTTTCTTGGTGTAAAGATTCTTCCACATGCTAGGGGTTTCTTCCTCTCTCAACATTGGTACATTCTTGATCTTCTTGCTTGTACTCGAATGGCAGATGCTAAACTGGTTACTACACCTTTTGCTATTGCTCCTACACCAACTCTTCACTCTGGTACTACCCTTAATGATCCTTCAGTGCACCAGGCTACTGTTGGGAGTTTACAATACTTGTCGCTCACTCAGCCTGATATTGCCTATGCAATGAATAAATTGTCCTAGTTTATGCATTGTCCTACCAGTGACCACTAGAATATCGTCAAGTGACTCTTGCATTACCTTTATGGGACTCTTGATCATGGTGTGATTCTCCATCGCCACTCTTCTTTGGCTCTTCATGCTTTTTTAGATGTTGATTTTGCAGGGAACAAGGATGATTATACTTCTACTAGTGCTTATCTTATTTACCTTGGTTGCAATCCTATTTTTTGGAGTTCCAAGGAGCAACAAACTGTCGCTTGCTCTTTTTACTAAAGCTAAATATCATTCAATTGCTGCTACTACTGCAAGTTAAGTTGGATTTGTTCTCATCTTACTGAACTTGGTGTTACTCTTCCACAACAACCGGTTAACTATTGGGAAAATGTTGGTGCTACAAATCTCTGCTCTTACCCGGTTTTCCATTCTCGCATGAAACATATTGCTCTTGCCTATCACTTATTCATGATCAAGTTCAGAGTGTTGCTCTTTGTGTTGCTCATATTTCTTCAGAAGATCAGTTAGCAGATGTTCTCACCAAATCATTACCACTGTGCATTTTCTCTCTGTGAAGGACAAGATTGAAATCTCCTCACAGAGCTCCATCTTGCGGAGATATAATGATTATATAAAAAATATAATTTATTAATTTAAATTTCGTAAATATTAGAAATTTAAATTTCCTTTCTCTTATTGTTATCCAACTAAGTTTTGTATTATCTAGTTTCATCTTTTTAATATTTGAATTATGCTTGTAAACTCTATAAGTACCTACTTATTCAACGAGAAGACGATGCCATATTTTCTCTATTCTGTTATTCTCTACAGTAGGCGCCCTTAACATTGCTTTTCAGAGCCATAATCATAGCTCCAAAGCTGATCCCACGCAGGCAAGTTTTCTAACGAAAATATAAACATATCCGTATCCTATTATAATGCGCTTACATTACTTAAGAGTAGAAGAGGAAAATTAAATTGTTAAATCTGACTTTACATTTACTTGCACTCTGAAACTTAATATCTGCATGTCCCATGAAATTTATGAAATTGAGTTTTCGGAGAACTAGGCTTAAATTTTTAATCGTGATATTTCTTTTCCCATTATATATTGATTTACGATTTACTATTTTTTACAGCAAATAAATGCAAGGGATTTTGGTAATCAAATTCATATTGCTTCTTATTCCTCCAATTTTTAATGCTCTTAGCAACACAACCTTGAATTACGAGACAAGGCACCAAGGATCTTTATTACTTTTTAATTTAGTAAAATACAACTTGGTTAAATAGATTCACCAATTGAAATTTTGATTGACCTGTCGTATAACTCGGTAAAAAAAGAATGATAAATAACTTAAAATCCTTATAACAATACTATTCTAAATTTTAATCCCTCCTCAATTTTATTCCAATTATATATATTAGACTCAAAATTCACAATTTTTTTTTTCTTTCTCGAAGATCATAAGATCGTGTTCATGTAGGGAAACTAACCTGCTTCCTGGCACGGGACCGAGCAGCAGATTCTCTATTCTTGATCATCCTTCGCTGCCTTCTCTCCACCACCACCTCCGGAGGACCATCAATTATCCGTTTTTTGCTCGTCTTTGCCCCGCCTCTTTCCATTAAGCCATTGCTTTTCTCACCAACACTAGTACTAGCACCGTTATTAACATTGTTACGAACTTGTTGTCCCACAAGCACACCACTCTGTCCATACACTTGGTATGCAGCAAAATCAGAGCAACTACCATTCCCAAGATAATGGTTTTGATCCACAGATTGCTGAGCCAAAAACCCAGAACAAGAACCCAGAATTCCAATCTCATCTTTCCTAGCAGATTGATTTTCAAGTAGGAATGTCACTGTCTTGTTCTGTGAAGACCCTTCAGATGGTGATTCTTGAACAACTCCAGCTTTCACCAGGAAATCCTCCAATGTCATCTCTCCTAATGTTTGTTGTCTCTGAGGCCGAGAGTCATTGACTTTTTCTGGTTCTGGCTCCGAGGACTCATCTTTGTGGATCTCAAACCAGATTTCATCCACAGTTTTCTTGCATACTGGGACTGGAATTGAGAAAGAGCCTTGCCTTGAAAGAGAACTTCTACAAATATTACCATTACTATCACTTGGTTGAGCTGATTTGTTTTTGTCAATGTTCAGGACATCTTCTTGGTTGGTTTGTCGTGGAGAGTCTTGGTTTTCTTCAACATTCCATATGTTGGCGATGAACTCCTCAATGTTCATCGACCCGAAGCTCCTTCCTCTCTTGCATTGGATTTCGTCGAATGTAAGCGAGAAGATCGAGTTTTGCTTGTTTAGTGAAGGCAACATTATTGCCCGTTCTTTGGATGGTTGATCTGCATGTTGTGGGAGGGGTTGATCAGGCATCGTGTTTGATCCATTGCCAATGTTTTCTGATTTTGTAGAAACCACCATTTTTGAAAGTGTTTGTAAAGGGTATCTGTTTGTTTGTTGGTGGATTGATCAGATGATAGTATTCTGTTTATTCAACTTCAAGCTTTGAATTAGTTTCAAGTCCCTGCACTCAGAAAGAAGAGTAAAGAAATGGGTTATTCTGCTGAAGAAAAATGGAAACTGAAAAGACGAACTGTTTGGAGAGAAAATTATATATCCTTATCTGGGCTATTGTTATTTTAATGTTTATTTTGTCACAAAACTGACAACATAACTACAATATAGAAACACAGTTACAGGAGTAGCTTCCTATCAAATTAATAAGATATATATAACTACACTTTAGCATTTGGTCCTTGATTAGATACATAAACTTGATTAACAAGCTGCTAATTGGGTAATTGTAAGAAGAACCCAGAAAGAAATTGAATTAGCAAAGAGTAAATAAAGATATATTATCTCTTTTTTAGTGCTTGCTTCCCCATCCATAACAACTTGTAATGTGTAGACTCTGGATTTGTATACACAGTAGCAACTGCATGTTAGGTCTTTTGAACTAAGATTCGTTTTTAAATGACTAAGAAAAAGGGAAAAAAATAAAAAAAAAATAAACAAACAAAAGATTACATGTTCACTTAGTTGTGTAAACCATAAATTGTAAAGCCAAGATAAAATCAGGAAAGGACTTGCATGCATTAAGAACTATGCATATTTAAATGGGGGGAGAAGAATGAAGAAGAAAATACACTTATATTTATCACATTGATTAGCAAACCACAAGTAAGATCAAGCAGAGAAGAAAAGAAAGAAGTAAGAACATGTTGTAATCAGCTTAGAAAGATGACAGAAAATTTAGAAAAAAAAAAGTTGAGAAAAAATATTTACCTCAAACACAACCAAATGGGTCTGGTTGAAACTTGAAACAAAGCTAGAGAGAAAGTGAGCAAATTCAATGGAAGGAGCGGGTGTTGGGAGAGTCGGCAGAGACAGACGAGTGACTTTAACTGCCACTTTCTCTTCTCTGCTAGAACCTTTATAGTCACGTGGTTTAAATACAAATCCAGCGTTTCGGTTTTTCATTTATTTTGTTTTATTTTATTTTATATTTTCTGGTTTCTTCAGAATTTATGACACGTTTGTTGCCACATGCTAGAACTCTTCTGCCAAAAGCAAAGGGCTGACTCTTTTTTTTATTTGCTTTCCGTTATATTGTCTTTTCATCGGATTGTCCGCCACACGCACAAATATTGAGATAATAATCACGAATTACTGGGCGGGTTTGAGTGAGAGTTTAGCGTGGTGTTTGGTAAACTTAATTTTAGCTCGTTAATCTTAACTTAAATAGTGTAAAGTTTCAACATGATGTAATATAACACAAAAGTATTTCATAAGCTATAGTACTTTTAGTTTTATCTTACAGTTTCCATTCACTTCTCAAATACCTTTTTAAGTTTATAATCTCGTGATTGCATCAAAGCAATTTGTAATAAGTGATTTGGAAAATAAGAGAGTTTTAATTTAAACATTTTAGTCTATAAGAGTTTGAAAGTGAAATATATTTTTGTTTTGTACTATTTAGAATTTGAATTTATTTGTCAAATCGAGCTATAACAGTTTAAGATTTTTGAAAAGATTGAAGGAAAAAATTACAACGATTTTCAGTTTAGGTGAAATTCATGTCATACTTTATATTTTTTTTTAAATTGGAAATCCTATAAAAATTCAACGTCAAAAATTTCGCCCAGAACCAGATTCGATCAAAATTAGATATAAGTGTAATGGCCTTCAAATAAAACAATCAGGTGTGGTTGTCAAAAAAAAAAAAAAAAAAGAAGATCAGTAAACTTTGTTTTGTTATTTTTTAGCTAATTAATATTTTAGACAATACTTTATTCAATGGGGACAGTTTTAAGTAGTTTTAAAAAAATTAACAAGTGAAAGAGATATTTTCAACCTGTTTTTGAAAATTTGAGGGATACTTCTTTAGTTTCGTATAATAATAATAATAAGGGAACAAATAGTACTATTTCGACAAGACTACAAGAGATGCTTGACGGATTTTCTGATACATGGTCGTCTAAGTTTATGATATTCTCTCCTCAATTTATTATAGCTTTGTTGTTTAGTTCAATGTGTGCTCTACCAGCAATTGTCGCTTAGGCGACTTTCATTGGACACAATTTTGTAAGAAACCGTCGTAAATTACACCGCATTTATTAAAAAAAATACCGCGTGCGTTAGACAACTGTTTCTCAAAAACTATTGTGTAGTATCTTACAACGGTTTTAAAAAACCATGGTTAACTTATTTTGCTATAAACTTCATTCCTTTCTTTTCTTTCTCACACCTCTTTATTCTCATAATTTAATGAGCATCTTTTCTTTCTGGTCTCTTTTTCAATACATCTTTTATTCTCTCTCATCTATTTGCTCAACTACCCGCGTTCACACTCTACCCACCCCTCATTACTTTTCAATTTTACGTTCTTCAAGACTCTAAACCTTTCCTTTTCTATAGTCTTCCTACTTCTCAATCTGAGCCTTGCTATGTGCTAAGGGCTTTTTCTCTTTCTTCGATAAGCTCCATATTAGACTAAGTGTCATACGGATTAAATATCATAATAAGTTTTTGGAAACATTTTATCAGTAAAAAATTTATTTTTTATATTAAATGTTGTCCTTTTTATGTTCATTTCTGTGGAATGTATAATAAGCAAACAAAAAATATGAGATTGTCAGTCTAAACCTCTAAGATTATGCATATGATAGATATGAAGTCTAAACCTGAGCAACAACCTAAGGCGCTTCGGCGTAATGGAAGGATCAAGCGTCAACCCGAGAGGTATATATTCAATGGTGAAGCCTTCTTGACTGAACCAGTTGAACGTGATAAGGATCCTTATACTTATAAAGAGGCTATGGAGCCATGAACATAGAGATAAAGTCTATGGAGACTAATCGGGTCTGGGTGCTTGTAAATCTTCCTGAAGGGGTAAAACCCATACGGTGTAAGTAGACATATAAGAGGAAGAGAGGAGTGGAAGGAAAAGTCAAAACCTATAAGGCTAGACTAGTAGCTAAAGGATACATGCAAAAGGAAGGAATCAATTAGGAGAAAATCTTTTCGCCTGTAACTATGCTTAAGTCCATCTACATTCTCTTGTCCATTGTTGCCGCTCTTGGTTACGAGATTTGGTAGTTGATGTCAAGACGGCCTTTCTAAATGACTATCTTAATGAGTCAATTTATATGGAACATCTAGACAAGTTCAAGGCCAAGGGTTAGAAGGGTAAGGTTTGTAAGCTGCTAAAGTCAATTTATAGACTTAAGCAGGCTTCCCGTTCTTGGAACATAAGATTTGATCAAGTGATCAAGACTTATGGGTTTGCACAAAATATGGACGAACCATGTGTTTATAAACATATTAAGGATAGATAGGTGGTTTTTCTACTGCCCTATATAGATGACATTCTGCTAATTGTCAATGACGTTGGGGCGTTGTCATCTGTCAAATTATGGCTGACTAAGCAGTTTGACATGAAAGACTTAGGTGAAGTTAATTTTGTTCTTGGTATTCAGATTTTTTGGGATAGAAAGAACAAAATGATAACTTTATCCCAAGCAGGCTACATAGATAAAATTATCAAAAGGTTTGCAATATAGAATTCCAAGAAAGGTGGGCAACCATCTAGGTCTAGAATTACTTTTTCTAAGAAAGACTCTCCAAAGTTTGATAAAGAAAGAGAATACATGAAGAAAGTACCTTATGCTTTGGTAGTGGGTACCCTCATATATGCCATGCTTTGCACACGACCAGATATTAGCTATGCGGTCAGGATAGTAAGTCAATTTCAGTCAAATCTAAGACTAAACCATTGGGTTGTAGTCAAGCATATTTTTAAGTACCTAGGAAGGACTCGTTGGGTATATGCTTGTATATTCAAGTGAGGATTTTACACCTCTAAGATACACAGACTTAGATTTCCAATCTTGTTTGGATTCGGGAAGATCGACTACTAGTTTTGTATTTACTCTAGGCGGCGGTGCCATTGTTTGAAGAATTTTCAAGCAAGATTGCACTTCGAATTCAACGATGGAGGCAAAGTATGTGGCAGCTAGTGATGCTTCAAAAAAAGAAGTGTGGCTCTACAAGTTCTTTGAGGATCTTGAGGTAGTTTTTGGTGTGGATAAGTTGGTATCGCTGTATTGTAATAACAGTGAGACGATTGCTAATGCTAAGAAACCAAGATTCCACAAGAGGAGTAAGCATATTGGTCAGAAGTATCATGTGATAAAGGACTTCTTAGAGGCAAGGCATTTTGCTATATGCAAAATCGTATTTGAGGAAAATTTAGCTGATTTATTCACGAAGACACTAAATGCAAGAGTTTTCAAGAGGCATGTGGAAGCTATGGGGATAGGGGATTTGGCATATTTACTTGCTTAGTGCAAGTGAGAGATTGTTAGATATGTACGCCCTAAGGAGTAAAAATGTAATATGTGTTTAAAAACATTTTTATCACTAAATAATTTTTTTATTATTTATATGCTAAATTGTTGTTCTCTTTACGTTCATATTTGTTGAATGTATGATAAGCAAACAAAAGTTTGAGACTGTTAGTCCAAACCTTTAGAATCAGGCATCTGATAGACAGATTATGCAGAAAACATGATTCTAAAGATGACGGTCTAAATCATAAGATCTGCAATTGAGGGAAGAAAGTTGGGCACTTTATTCATGTAAAGATTATTATGTTGTCTATATCCCTAATGGGAGAAGGTTTGTCTTTGCCATGGGAGGTGGACTCCGCAAATAGAAACATTAGTACATTGTTATAGGTGAGGATGCATTAGATCGGGACATAAAATTGTAATTGATTTGGATTAATAATTCTATCTTAGCAAATCAATTCACTTTAGAAAATCATATGTATTGTATCTTAATCTTGAGGTGAATAGTGGGGTCGTTGTCTTGACTTATGTCTTTTGATATACCAAAGGGTGACATCCAGATTTTATCTTGGTACGCATGCCAGTCTGTTGAACACATGACTTTTGATAGTGTAGACCTGTTATTCACATATATGAAATCTATAGCTTCTTTTTAGGAGTCGATGATGTATTTTTATATGCGTTATCCTGTAATTAGAAAACTAGAGTGCTCAATCATTTAAATACATAAGTGTAACCAAATGATATACTGTCCTTAGATAGTAAATTTTTGATGGTGAGATAATAGAACGTAAGAAAAAAATAATCGGGAAGGTAAGACAGAATTTATCCTTAAGTCGATTGTGGATAATCCTGTAAGACACATTATGATATGTCATAGAGACTTAGCTATTTAGGCTTCGTAATTTTATATAGTTCGAGAGTGCAGCTCTAAGCTTTTAGTAGAGTGGCGTTAGAGTTGATAATTATGAAATGTATATCTAGAATATTGGGTTTTATAATTATCGAGAGCTTAAACTATATAGGTTCATCAGATCTCCTTTGCTATCTTATAATAAATTCTGTAACGATACGGCGTGCTTTTCTAATAAATTGATGACTAATGTTAAATTATCAGATTGGCTGAAATTCGATAAGATCAAATAATTCATATCTGATTATTGGTGGAATTAATTTTGTGAAAAATTAATTGAAGATAAACTTGTTGAATTGTTGAGAATATTTATTTTCCTAGAGATTACCTAGATATGGTTGTTTTAATTAGATGGCTTCTTTATTGGGTTATTTGAATTAAAATTGAAGCTTTATCCTAAGAATCTCGGGTGAAAAATAAAAGATTCGCAGGGATCTTTATAGTAAGTTCGATAGGCCGGTCTTCAAATTCGGCCTCTCGATAGAGTAAGTTTGACAGGCCAATTTGCTAGTTCGGCCTACCGACTGAAAGATAATCTAATCATGCGTTTTTATGCGATTTTATAAAATATTGATCCATATTTGAATTTTTGAGGCCTTAGCTAATAAGGACTAACCTCTAGGACCTACCTCTATAAATAGGGAGTGAGACTCATAAGTTATTAAGATCAGTTGAGAAATCTGGAGTGAGCACTCTGTTTGTGAGTCTCTAAAACTCCCCTGAGAGCTATTGTTCACAAATCACGAACCTTAGTTTTGGGTTTTTTTAATTGGTGGGAAGGAGAGTCACTAAGGAAGAGCTGTACATTGTGCACCCGCACGGACTTCGATTGTGGATAGAGAATAGCAAAGAAGACCTATTGGTTGAGGCTCTTTTAGAATGTTCTTCTCTTCACGGATTGCGGGAGCTTTTTGGCAAATAAGGTTAGTAAGATCTGGTTAATTTATGCATATAGTGTGTCAAACTTGTGTTTTGAAAAATACTTTGGTATAAAAAATTTTAAAATTTTCATTGCATACTATTTTTCCAACATATTAAGCTAACATTTTGGACTTTAAGTCTCAAAAATCCTCTAGATATTTGTTTGCTTACCTAAAATTCAAATCAAATGAATTCTTTGAATTCAAGTTTTTAGAGTTCTACTCCCCTTTGAATTCTTTAGACTCGGATTAGGTTGCTATAGTAAAATCTCATAATCTTTCTCTTATATTTGTAGGAAAAAATCATAATTTCTTCTTTTGATATTCAATTGGGACAATTTTTCTTTCATTGTGTTCTCAATGAAGAGAGTAATAAATCAAGATTCATATTGCGTATTTTCTAATATCATGAACATTAAGATTTTATTAGACTTTTAAATAAATAAAAAACTTTTTCACTATTTATCTAATTTTATTCCCTCTTTAGATTAGCACTTTAAATACATGTTCAAACGTTAATTTGGATAGTAATTCAAATCACTTAACTCAAATTACAATAATCAAAATCTGCATAATTCTTTATTTGGCAATGTTTTGAACATAGCATATGAACATATCTCTGCCTGCGGCTCTAGAAACTTGGTCAACTACTAACCCTATACATCCCCACCTATATCATAAGAACTATAAAAGCTAAAGACTCAATAAGCAGAAACTAATACATTATGAACTTTCCTTATCTTCATCGTTTCTTATCTTCCATTAGGGCGCAAGTGTTCGTACCATTGCGTAATTTCATTAGGGTCTACGTAACACCGTGACCATATTTTATCCTTTAAACTCCCCTTGCTACAGGAGTCTGTACGACACTTTTTTTTAACTTCTGGTGACATATTTATCAATCCATTTAATATGGTTGTCATACCAGGCATGAAATGATATTCACATGTTATCCATGAAACATAAGTTCGTATGCATTGCAGAGTACCCACAAGTACCTATTTCATAAACATACATGTTTTCATGATCGTATACACCAGTACACAATATATTGCATGTAACAATACATAACATGATATACACTTAGGTATTTTAATCGTATACACACAGGTATCGATTCTATATTTCTAGGTATTCATGTCATAGCAACAAACAAGTTCACATTGAAATTTATACCCTAATATGCATATCCACATATTCTACACCTATAATTTCATGCTGTAGGTGGGAATGATACTTACTTGCTTCTGAGCACTACTAAAAACAACTTCAGTCTTCTTTCTCCTAGACTCCTAGGATCCTATTGGCCAATTACAAAATTATTAGCCAATTCCCAATACGTTTCGTTACAAAACGTTTGTTACTTGATTGATCGAGTTGTATAATTGTACATAACTTTATAAACATTGATTTCCTTATTTCTTTCTAATTATACCCTATCGTTACTTATGAAGGGTGTAAATCTTTCTAATCACTTTCTTTTCCTATCTGTGACCTTATTAGAGCAACCAGGTTTTTCGGGCAAAAATGACGATTTTGCCCTCCGTGCCTTATTGACCGATCCGAGCTCGATTCTGTTATTTTAACATCAATAGCCACTTATTAACTTAAGAATAATGTCCTAGTGGCTCGTATCACTTCATTTCACACTTAAGCCCCTTTTTCATAAAACTTTAGGTTTAGCTCCTAAACCGAAAATTGTGACAATTTTGCCCCCGGGGCTAAAATTTTCTCTTTACATCAAAAATTTCTATTTTTTATAAGAAAAATTTTTGCTTGAAGTACCATGCCTCAAATCATTTTAAAAAATAACGTTTTTGCCATTTTACTATTTTTTCACTTTTAACATATTCTTGAAAATTCAAAAACTCGCAAACGGTTAAGTTTTTTGACAAACTATTTATAATATTTAACAGTTTTGTCGAGATCTACAACTTTCATGTTTTAACTTTTCTCAAAATCTCATTGTACAGGGTTGTTTTTGGCTAATTTTTATTTCTGTCGAGAAATAAATTTTTCTTTCAATTTAGTCCTTTGGACTTTTTGCCAAAATCCTTCTCAAAATTTCAAATCTACTCCTTTAGAGCCCATTCCATGCCTAACTCAGGTCATTCTCATGCTTAAAACTCATTTTTACAAAATTTAACCTTGAAATTGCAAAAATATAATTTTATGCAAAAACTACCATTTCGTACCATAAATCAAAATTTCACCATCTAAACAGGTCATTCATCACATTCACATGTAATTCCATCAAATATAAGCTCAAAAGCTCATATGGGTTTGAGAGAATAAAAATCAAACAAAAATTCAAAAACTTTAAATATCAAAACTTACCAAAATAACCTCTTTTTGATTTCTATCCTTGAAATTCCTTTTGATCTGCCTTCCAAACTCCCTTTTCATGCAAAAATGCCATGGGTTAATATTTCCCCTTCAACCCATGAAAAACCCCTTGAAAACTCAATAAAAAGTTTAGAATTTTACCTTTAATCTTGTAAAATCCTTGGGGCTTGCTTCTAAAATTGTTTTGGGGATATTTTTGAAAAGTTTGGGGTTGAGAAAAATTTCTTGAAGCTCTCATCTATGGCTGCCGTGAGTTCTTGGAGAGGAAGAAGAAGAAATGTTGTGATAAGCATGCATTAAATGCTTGCTTTTCCTTTTTGATTACTCATGGTAATCTATGAGTATACCCTAGGTGTCATCATGTCATTGGGCCACATTTCTAGCTTTGTTGGCCCAATCAAATTCAATTGGGTGTCTACTTTGTGGGGCCCAAAATTTACACAATGTAATTTTTTATCACGTAATATTTTTCTTATACTGCTGGGGTTAAAACAGTGTATTTCCTATCCTTAGACTGTATAAAAATATTTAACTTACTTTTCATTCAATTTTGGAGGCCAATCATAACATTTTTCGTATCTGTGTTTTCACTTAGCAATATTCTTATACTGCTTTGGCCTCCTTCCTACCCCAGGTTAGGGTTTAGACAACCTCTGTGTCCTAGTTGCATTCTAGTCGTTCTTTCATTTATACCACAATTGTACAATTAATTGTGATATAAAATTCATTTTATGGGTATTATTTATAAATTTTTGAGTAATTCAACTCATAAAATCTGTATTTTACCATAATTAACATTGCTTCACATTTGCCATAAAATATGCAATCAATGCCGTTTATTTCTATTTTATCGTAATTTTTACAAAATTACAACTTTTTATAAAAATCACATTTTTAAAAGTAAATTTATTAATTAAACCTAATTAAATAGTAGGTTTTATTAATGATATTTTCTCAGTCATTACATATGCATTTTAACTAATTCATGCTACAAATTACATTATATCAAACATATAACAATTTTACCTTTTTCTAGCCAAAATCAGGTTTTTATTAAATAAATAATATTTCTACACATTAAATATTATTAAAAGAAGTATATAATCTCACAAAAATAATCCAATACATGAGAATCAAGCATGACATGAACCTGATTTTTCACTAAACCTAATTTTGTATTTTCTTTCCAAAATTTAGAAATAACATTCTAACTAATTTCGAGCCATTTATAAACGTTAAAAATCATTTAATAAACACTTAGAATCATTAAAAATAAAAGGAATATTCAAATTCTATACAATTTTTAGTTTTGCAAATAAATCAACTCAACTAGCTTAGTTTTTCTTCAAACATGTGAAATTTTAACTTCAAGCTTTGGAAATTGATATATAACTATAAAATTGCATTAAAACACCATTAAATCATCATGTACAACATATAAAAATGATATACCTTATAGGGTGTCAGATTCAAGCTTCTTAAAAAGCTCAAAATTACTATTCTCCAAGATTAAAAGAGTGAAAACTAGGACTGTTTTATGTAAACTGAATCTCTATGACTTGGTTTTAGTTTTTATAAGTTTGAAAGCTTTGAAAATGGAAAGAAATAGAAGAAAAAGGGTTTTGACTTTTTAGGGCATGGGAGAAAGAAGGAAGTAAAAATGAACATTCTAGTTCATAAAAGGAGGAACTTGCTTAGAAGATTTTGCCATCTTTTTTTTTTTTTTTTATTTGACATGTGGAAAGAGTACTGAGTAAGAAGAGAAATCAGCTAATAGCTAGGCAATTAAATCAAGTACAAATAAGTGCAATTCAATTTTCTATAAACTAGTCAACCAACAAATCAAATTCCACTATTTTGCATTCTTTTGATTCTAATTAAATCTAGCTATTTTCAACGTATAAATAGGAAAAAAAAATTAGTTTGGAATGCATTTAAAATAGAAAAACACTTTCAAGTCAATTTGTAACTATTCAGCACACTAATATTCCTTAACCTAGAAACCGAGATTTTTACTTTAATTAGGACTTTAAAAAATATGTTAGATCATGTATTAATAATTCAATTTCATATTCAATGAATATAAACACATTTATACATGATTCAATCTTAAAAATAATAAATACTCATATTCAAAAAAATATGATTTCCATATGCTTGAAATTCTAAAAACATAGATATACAAGATGCTTTTGAGTTAATTAGACGTTATAGCTAAGCTGCCAACGTATTGGTGGCTTATGCCTTATGATATACAAATATGGTGATATTTCATAATAATAGTCAAAGTAAGAACGTTCGGAGGATTGTCATCCAATCAAAACATAGTATGCATATTAGTCCGACAAGGAACTGAAAGATTAGTATGCATACTAGTCCAACAAGGAACTAAAAGAATATTCTCATGCTTTGGTATAATCCAATATCCATGATGTCGTTGTGAGGGGAAAAAATAGCTCCTCAAATTTTATATCCCATCCAAAGACCCTTAGCTAACCCAACCAGTAGAGTACGATCTAGAGGCTAACATTCAATCTTAGCAAGGGTATATGTAGACCCTACCACACCCAATTAAAATCCAAATACAATTAAAATAACAAAATCAAAAGAAAATAATCAATCTACAGATACTCCATCACTGCCCCATCCCTAATTTCTCTCTCTCCCTCTAATCCTCATCCCCCACCCCCAAATCTCTCTCGTCCTTTGCACACAGGACTGGAGACAGACGAGGGACACTGAGTTCTCATGGAGGAGTGTGACAATGTTGGGTCTTACAATGGAGGTACGTCGCAGTTTTGGGTCTCGTGGTGGAGGTGCATGTGATGGCATCGCAGTGGATAACTTGACCTCCGCCAGTAAAATTCCCAAAGACACAGATAGGACTTTCATTATATATATATATACATGTAGTGATCGGAAGGATCTGACTACATAAAAAAGGAGGTGGTGACAATAAGGCCGATCACGAGCATGGCGAGCGATGACAACAAAGAAGGGCAAGGTCTAATTTAGGTTTGATTTTGGTATTGTCGAATTTGGATACTATCGGCTTTTGTAATATGCTTAGTATGAGTTTGTCGATTTGTTTGGTGATGAAAGGATTGATTTGATTTAGCGTTCCTGACGTCGATGGAGATCCGATTTTGTTTTCCTTATCTGCCACGAATCCACATCTCGTCGTCAGGGAATGATGCTGTCGGACGAGGGGCAAATGTATCGGCTTCTTCATCGAAGAGGGCACCTTCATCTTAGAGGGCTTCTGGAGTTGGAGAGGGCTCTCGGAGTCAAAGATGATGGGACTTTTTTCTCTATTTTTTTAATTTTTTATTTCTTGAGTATGTTGGTTATTATCACCCACAATCAACACTACTCACTAACTGATAGGCTCACTTCATAACATATGTTGGATTAAGATCATTTGTACCTTATTCTATTCTCCCAAGGTGAAGAAAAAAAAAGCCCTCCACCATATACCATCCCAAGAAAAATTCATGAACAAAAGGAGAAGAAAACAAAGAAAAAAAAAATAGAAAATATGGGAAAGACTATTATAAGATCCTTTAAAACATCTCATTGATAAGACTCATTTATTGGCCATTGGATCTTTATCTAATGGTTTAAATTTAACAAGTTCATTACATGTTAAATAAACTTGTAGACAGTAGATTAATAAACTCAAAAATAAAATAAAAAAAAGGCTGGTTCAAAAAACTATTTCTCCTCCCGTCATCAGAGTTCTCCTCTACTTCACCAGAGATGCGATGACGATGGCACAATGAAGGTGCGACGATCTTTTACGATGGAGGATGAGACAGTGGTCGAGACCCACCATGGTAGTGATTGGGTTTGTGACACAAGGTGGGTCGTGATTGGGTTTGCAAGACAGATCAATAGTAAGAGGCGATCTCGTCAAGGATAAAGCAGTGCTGACAGAAAAGGCACGATTGAGATCGTGATTCTGTCGCGACGATTTTGCTAATGGTTCTATCATGATTCGATTGCCATTGGAACATCCTCGATCCACAGCCATCGAGCCCCCACCTTCTCCACCTCCCCCTACCCCGTCGCTGAAGTCATGTCCTTTATAGACAGTGGCCTCCCAAAGCAGTCGCGAATCATGGTGGTCAGCGTTGCAAGTCACTTCCCCACCTGCCACCCCCTTCGTCGAAAGACCTACCCCCGTCGATGACTTTCCACCCCCAACAGATGGACCAGCCTTGTTTTTTTAGGGTTTTTTTTTGTTATTTTAAAAAAGTGAAAAAAAAGTCAGATTTGAGAAATAAAAAAATTTATAAGGTAAAGTTGTGTTTATTTTTGTTTATGTGAGAGATTTTGAACCATTAATCGGGTATTTGAAAGAGTGGTAGGAATTATTGGTTAGAACCACTTTTACTGTAACATGTTAGAGCTTTACACCGTTAGCGATTTTGTTATTTTACTGTAGTATGTGAGAGCTTTACATTCTTTATAACTGAAAAAATAATAAGAACTATGGTTCCCACCGCTATTTCAAATACCCAATAAATTGGTTCCTATCACTCTTTCAAACACCCAATAAATTCAATCCAATAGTTAAAAAATAAAAAGCAATAAAGCATTTCCCTATAAATATATATTAAAAATACAGATATATATATATATATATGTATATATACGTATTTAAAAAATATATATATATCAGCAGAACTTTTAAAGAATATCCAAAAACGTTAAAGGTATTAGTGCGCTTTTCACTGCAACAAAATTGTTAAAAGCCAAGTTTAGACAGCTATCATCAGGTCAAAAGAGAGAGGAAAAGGGAAATCTTGACACAAAAACGATCTCAAAAAATCTTGACATCGCTGGAGGCCAACAGAGCATTTCTAGTAAACTAATGTCAGGTGAGCGCAAATCCTCTCCACTTTTCCTCCACCTTCCCCGGAATTCCAACGCCTCCCCTCCTTTCATAAGCAGCAACAGAAGCAAGTTAGATCTAATAAACTTGTTCATCCATTGTTTTTTAATTTATTCAGGAATGGTTTCAAGAACAGCAATTGTATTGTTGATGGGACTTATTGGTGTGCTTTTTTTGGCCACTCAGTTGCCTCCTCCCCATGGTAAAGCTTTACCTGATGATCCCCCAATTACTTCTCCAAGAATCAAATTGAGTGATGGCAGGTATTTGGCTTACACTGAAAAAGGGGTTCCGATGAACAGATCAAACTACAGGATCATTATTATTCATGGCCTTGGCAGTTCCAAAGACATGAATTTTATGGCACCCCAGGTACAGGTTTAATGACTTATAACGATTGTTTAGAGAGAGGGAAAAAAAACACTTATGAATGTAAAAATCTGAAACATTAACAAAGTTCAAGTTATATGCGCACATCTATCTAGACATATTCCAGGAGTTATGCTTATAGAATTGTCAGGTAGATATATGTGTTCTGGTTTGTCAAGTCCACCTCATGTAACAAGTGTGGTGACAAGGAAGTGAAGTACTGGCTTAAACTTGCTATGTGTTGAATGAAGTGAATCTCACTTTGGTTTAGTTTTCAGGAGGTCATAGATGAGTTGGGGATATATTTCCTGCTCTATGATCGAGCCGGGTATGGAGAAAGTGATCCGAACCCAAAGCGATCGGTCAAGAGTGAAGCACTTGACATCCAGGAACTAGCTGATAAGCTGCAGATTGGATCAAAATTTTATGTGATTGGAGTCTCAATGGGGTCCTATTCCACCTGGAGTTGCCTTAAATACATACCAGACAGGTAAAATGGTCAACTGGTGGCTCATTTGTTAAAATTTCTGTTCTTTTTTTTCTTTAAAATATATCTATAAGTGAAATGAAGAATTGAGAGCTTCTCAAGATGTTGCTTAAGAGAATCTGAACCACCAATTTGGTCATTTTTTTGATGTACATATTTATGAAAGTGACGCAAAATGAAGAACTTTAATTACTTCTTTGGTTTTGTAGCACAATTATGTCAAAAGCTTTTGCTGACACTTTTCAAAATTTTTTCCCCTTTTTGGTAGGCTAGCTGGTGTGGCTTTTGTAGTCCCAGTTGTGAATTATTGGTGGCCTTCACTTCCTCACAATCTGACAAGAGAGGACTACAGGAAAAGAGTTGTTCATTGTGGACTGTTGCTTGCAAATTATGCTCCTGGACTGCTTTATTGGTGGATAACTCAGAAATGGCTTCCTTCAACTAATGTCATGAAAAGAAATCCTGTATTTTTCAACAGCAGAGATATAGATGTCCTCAAAACAACCAGGGGATTCCCAATGCTCACCCCGGTAAGAAAACAACGGCACACTAGCAATAGCAATTCCTTGCTAAAATAACTAATTAATTATTTCTGCAATGTAAGTGACAAAGATTGTGTTTGAATATCAGGAGAAGTTGCGACAAAAAGGTGTTTTCGATGCTCTTTGCAACGATTTTGCAGTGGCTTACAGCAATTGGGAGTTCGATCCGATGGAGCTAAGCAATCCGTTTACTGGGAATCAAAGCCATGTTCATATTTGGCAAGGTTACGAAGATAAGGTTGTGCCATTTCAGCTTCAGAGATATGTTTCAAGTAAGCTACCTTGGATTCGGTATCACGAGGTTCCTGATGGTGGACATTTGATTGTGCATTACGATGGTTTGTGTGAGGAAATTCTGAGGGCACTTTTGCTTGGCGAAGAACCTCTTAAGTATAGACCTATTACATCCAAACTTGTAGCTTAAGCTTGCTGGACATTCTTTTAACTGTCAAAATGCTCATTGTGCAGATTCATAGAGTTTGTGTGCGTGCGTGTGTGATCAGACATTCTTTTCATTGTCCAAAGTGTTGATTGTGTAGAATGATAGTTTTAATTTATAATTTGGGTAGTCAATTGGACATTCTTTTCATTGCCCAAAATGTTAATAATGCAGATTAATAGGGGATTTTTTTCTTTTTTTTTGTGTGTGTTGGAATGGGGGGATTTATCACTGTAAATCTTGTACAATGAATTTGTTGGTGGAAATGTGATGGCACATTTAATGAGTGTATCGCATCAATGTGCTGAAAAGAATTCCTCATGTTTGTGGGACAAGATCACAGGAATATAAACGTATGTCTCTGCAGACTGAAAGGGTAAATAAATATTTAAGACAAAGTGGATCAGCCAGAACTATCTACGTAAATTTCTTTATAGATGTGAAAGAAGAATATTCTCACCAACTAAACAACTTTACCTATCTTCATTTTCCCATTGACTGAGCTCATAAATATTGAGAACATTTGAGTTGGAAAAGCTAGAGAAAAGCATAGCAATTTTACCGTTGCTCAACACAGCCGAAGGATATGCATTTACGGCAACTTTTGTCTACCTTAGATGATTTTAAATCTTAAGTGACAATCAGAGCATCAGTTTGAAGATCATTCCTAATCCCCTAATCTATTAAGGAACTATATCAGATTTTTTTCAGAATTTCTCACAACTTCTTTCACATGAATAGTTTTTCTCATTGTTTTTCATAGTTGTGTTAGTTAATATATATATATATATAATATATATATATAATCTATAAAAAGGTAAAATACAGCCATTACCAAAAGAAATGTAAACTACAGAAAAAAAAAATTTATTGAAACAACAAAAAGTCTTCTGTTTCTCCCCAGAGACAGCTTATTGAAATAAGCCACATGTCCCGATTGTTGGTCAACATTAAAAATGCCTTTAACCTGGAAAAGTCTGCAGTATTTGCAAACTCCTCTGCACTAAGAATGAAAACAACTATATCAATAGAAATATCGATACTTAAATTTTATAAAAATATCAATAAAAATATTAATATTGGAGAAAATTAACGTTAAATATAATAGTCATCTTAAATCATTTTATTTTTAAGTGAGATTTTAAGAAACTCTAAAATTGTTAATAATACATAGTTTAAATGAACTTTTCAAACAAATTACTTAGCATGTGATGAATATAAATAGTAAAAAGTGATCATAATAAAATAAATAATAATTATACGATTTCAAATTGAGTAAATTGGTTAAAAGTTAGCTGTTATAAGTATTTTACATTTATAGTTTCACACAAGATAAAAAAAATATCAATACCAAAAAAGAGCTTTTAGGAGGTTCTAAGAGCTTTTAGAAAAAAGAATAAAGCTGATAAAGTTATGGAGAAAAAAGAAATAATACGAAAAAAGCTTTAGAGATTGTTATCGAAAGAAATTAAAGGTCAATCATGATTGCTAGTAACTCTAAGATTAGAGTTGATGTTTCGAATCACATGTCCCAGTGTACAAAATAAATTAAAAATTGGATTTGCAGCATTTCGAAAGTAAATTTATAAAGGCTACATTAAAAAGTGAATAAAAATAACTTAAATTTTATATTCAAAGTAATTCAAAATTATATATAAAGTTTAAGTATTTTGTCAGTTTTTTTGCCTATATTTTTATGGAAATGTCCATAGAATTTCTAAATATTTTGTCATTTTATGCTATAGTTTTCATGGAAATAGATATTTCTGTCAAAATATTAAGATTTGCGAAAATTTCCATGGAAATTTTTAAATATTTTGCAGAAAGAATATGACACCCCTATTTGTATTTTAGTATTTTGAAAATACAAAAATATCGACGGAAATATCAACACAAATGTTAGATTTTTTAATCCTTACTCTGTACTTTCAGCATCTATTGTCTGATGAGTTTCATTTGTGATTTTAATTTCCATGCAAAATGCATCAAAATAGAAGTTTCCAATTAGAAAATTACAAGTGCCCATTCGAGGATCAGCTTGGCATGGCATTGTAGTAGCCAAGCCTTTTAGTCTTCTATGTATGGGATGGGGCTGGCAATTCGTGTTGTGTGCCGTGTTCGTGCCAACACGTTTATAACACGACAAGATTAGACTAAACATAAACACAACACGATTAATAAACGTGCCTAAAATACAAACACAAACATGACATGCCTATAACATGTAACGCCCCGAAATTTATTAAGTGTTGTTAGTGTGTAAAATGGTGGATTAGTGTGCCATAATGAATATTTTAAACTTAATTTGATAATTTTATGAAATTTATAAGTCTATGTTATTTTTTATTATTTTAAATAATTTTTAATTACTCTTAATTATTTTTAATTGTTATTTTAAATTTTGAAACGAAACAATTTGTCAAATGACCAACACGTCCCACTTTGGAAAACCACGTGCAGGACGTGGCACTGATTTGCAAACTGCTTTTCATTTTCTCTATTTAACTTCCCTTCTCTCTCTCACTCTCACTCACACTCTCTCTCTTTTCTCTCTCTCTCTCCCGTGCACTCTCTCCCTCTCTCTCTCTCGGTTTGTCTCTCTCTCTCTCTCATTCTCTCTCAAAAAATTTGAACCAAAATTCAATTTCAAGCTTCGGGTTAGTAGATTGGAGGCTCGTGAACACGATTGAGCAACCACAAACTTGATTTAAAGCTTTGATTCGAGGTTAGTTTCAAATTTTCTAAGCTTTTTCAATTTTTTAATTTTTCTTGCATTTTGAAATCTAAGCTTTTCTAAGCTTAGAAATCTTTCAATCTAGGTTAGATGAACTTAGAATGACTAGAATACAAAATTTGTTTAATCAAAAATGGATTTAAATCAAGATTTTTCATTTTTCTCCATTTTTCTCTATTTTTGGATTTTTTTCAAAAATTTTGTTTAAAACTTGTTTTAAAGCTTCAAAAAGTAATCTACTATGTTTCTCTACCAATTATGATCATTACCCATGCCTGAGAATTGAGAAAACAGGTTGAAATTGAAGATTTGGGCTCGGGGAGGCCAAGACCCGTGCTTGAAAAATTTTAAAAATTTTTCAAATCGACAGGCCGAACTTTGTGTTTGGCAGGCCGGATTCATATGTTTGGCAGGCCGGATTCATCCGATCGGCAGGCCGAATTTGGAAAAGTTTGGCCGATCGGACTTGGATTTCTAACAAGCTAAACTGTGCAGTTCGACCGGCCAAACCAGGGGGACCGGCAGGCCGACCGGGCATGATAAAATTTTTTTTGTGATTTTTCACCCGTTTTTATCGTTTTCAATCTTGATTGAAATTTCAACTTTGTAAAATGATTTTATAAACTTAAATTGCACACTAGGACACCATGAGATGATTTAGTAACATAGGCTATCTCAAGTTAGATACTGATAAGCTAAGTTGTTATATTTTTAAGGTTGTATGTAGATCCGCGGAGCTAACGTATAGCAGACCGAGATTACGGTGTGGGACACCGACATGAGTATCATGGTAGGACTTCTACCCCTTTCCTTTGATAACCCAATTTAAAAATGATTTTTAGCCAAAAAGGGATTTTTATCAAATGTTTTCAATAACTGATTGAAACAGGATTTCATTGAATGTTTTTACAAACAGTAGATTGAGGTGGATTTTATAATAAACATCATAATGAATGTAAATGATTATAGTTGGTAAAAAGAGATTTCAATAATTATAGAAGATATATATATAATTATATTTAAGGGCATGATGCCATATTAGAAATCGGGTCGTGTAGTGTGCGACCTTGAGGGTAGGTCCTAGAACCCAGCTGGACCACTACGGTGGTGATTTACATATGGTTTGCCCAGGAAAAGAAAATGATATTTTTCTGGTCGACCTATTTAAACTGTTTTGGTAAGGAAAACTTTATTTAACTTTTCATCTATTTATTTGTTTGTTCTATTTCGTTTTCTACATGTTTATTTGACTAATGAAATTTCTTTTAAAGTTATATATTTTCAAAATATAGTCCTACTGAGCCTTTCGCTCACGTTTTATTTATTTTAAAATCTTACCCCTTAGGTGGATATCAGCTTAGGATTGGAGAAGAGTCCACTGACCAGACTTGCGATCAGTAGAAGATTTAGGTAGGTTGTTTTACAACAATTCAAGGCATGTAAAATCTTAACTTTTCTTTTTATTTTGGACTGTGGTTGTATTGTAATATTGTCAATACTGTGTGTGTGCATAAGATGTGGGTCAGTGGGACCCATTCTCGCCTCACCTTCTATTTTAATAGTACATTATTTTATTATCTTCTCATCGCCTGTTTTATCCTACTGTTTTATTTGTTCGAATATTATAACTGTCCGTTTTAAATAAAGGATTTTTTTAAAATTATCACATTTTTATTTAAAAAATTTAATTCTAAAACTCAATTTTTAACTAAATCTCTGTTTAATTAACTTAATTAATCTACCACGTCACCTCCCGTACCCCGGGGCATGACATAACATGAATAACACAACACAATTATTGCACCATTAAAAAAATTAATATTTAATTTTTTACTATATACTTTTTTTATACAATTAAAAAAACTAATATTTAATTTTTTTCTATATAATTTTTTTAAAATTAAAAAATCTAAAAAACTTTAAATAATAAATATCAACATAAATAATCTAATACTTTTTAATTTTTAAGAAAGATAATTTTTTTTGAACGAAGGAAAACAAAGGTATAACATGTCTTTTTTTTTTTTCCTTCTTCTTTTGGTAGGTGGACTAAGATAGGAACTCTCAATTATTTATATGCAGCCTTTTTACTTTCTCCTATCGAGAAATTGGTTTAGATAATAGGTAATATAAATCCTTAACTGATCAGCATTTTGAGACCCCACTATCTCTTATCACATACATGTTAGTTACCACATCACCAATTATCTATTCACAATTTAAATAACTAAATAATACAATTAACATGTAGAACACATGAGGAAATATCGCATGTTAGTTCCAACAAAGACCTCTAGCTAATTTACATTATTAACAGAGCACACATCCCATAAACTTGTGTTGTTACTGCTAGTCTTAGAAAATAGTTTTGAAGACAACAGCGAAAACATGGCTGTGGTGTGGAACATTTATGACAAATTTTCCCAAAATTTTTGTAAAATATTCTATAGATTATATTAATTTAATGCTAAATGAATATATACAATCGTTTGCTTACCCGGATGAAGAGAATAGACCGAAATTCTTCTAGTGGAAGTGGATGATCTCAAGGAGAAACCATCATCTATAATACATACTATAGGTTATATTAATTTAGTACTAAATGAATATATACAATCTTTTGCTTACCTGGATGAAAAGGAGAGACTGAAATTCTTCTAGCGGGAAAGGAAGATCTCAAAAAGAAACCGTCGTCTTTCTCGCCTTATCCTTGACACTAGATGGACGAACGAGTAGGCATAGATAGAATTAAAGGTTTCAAAAGAGATCACTCATTCACTTTTCTTAACTGCTAATCTCAATGCATGAGCAAAGTAGGTCTTAGGATAAAAAAAAAAAAAACACTTCACTTCTCTTTTTCTCTCTACATGTCTACTGTTAGACTCTCTGGCAAAATTTTCTTAGTCTACCAAGACTCTTAATTGTATATAGAATGAATAGAGGAGGCCTCCATTTATAAAGAATGGGAAATCTAATTAAATCTGGAAGCTTCCTTTTTAATTTTCAAATATCAAATATTTAATTAAAATAAAAGACACAACTATTCCCTTCCATATATTGGTTTGGGCACCACACAAAAAGAATCTCTATACTTGTGGCATCAATTATCACACAAGGCATGAAGGAATATTAGTTGTTATCCAAATTCATTTGTTTCCAAATTTAACTTTCTTTATTTGAATTTAATCACATTTATATCCGAAAATAGAAATTCTAGATATGAAAATATGGTGAACAACTTTTGGACTACACAAAGGACCTTCCCTTAGGCATGTGTGCACTACACAAAGTAGGACCACCCACTATGTTTCTTCCAAAATTAATTAATTAATTATTAAATAATCTTGTTATTTAATAATTGTAAATTAATTTATAGTTGATTTATTTTAAGTGATATTTAATTTAGAATTAATTTAGAATTTCATAATTCTAAATTAATTAATTAAACAAATAATTCTACTTGTCCAAACTATGTTTACAAGGATGTCGGGGGACTAAATGACCCATGATTTCAAGCTTTAATAAGACCAATATATTAATTACACTCTTTAATTAATATATTACTTTTTTGTTAATTTTATTGTAACTCTCCTAAATGCTTAGAAATGCATTGTTAAAATTATAGATATATTTACTTATTTCCTAGATACATCCCCTTGATATAGTCATTGCATACAAATTGATCCTCCATAAATAATTTACAATTAGAGCTAGGTAAAATTCGCTAACCTATCTAATTACTTCTTTATCATTGAGTACCATAGATTCTCTAATGAATAATATTATTTGGGATCCAAAACAATACTCTGGCGAATTATTTATTCGCTTTTTTCTAGAGAAGGAATAGATTCCATCTTGTAATATTAGCCTTCCCAGCTACTTAGTACATTAGGCCTCCAAAATACAAGGGCTAGGATTAGATTCTCGAATCTATACCGAGTAAATCAAATTACATGAATCTATAAATAGGAGTCTGCTAATAATTCAAGATTAAGATCATCTTATTATTACCATCAGTCGATGTGATTAGAACTTGCTATATTTAATGAAAATTATTAGCTATTTATATCACATCATGTCCTGGTCTAGCATAATCACATTATCTATAGTGCACTAGTGCGTTTTTCACACCCTGTAAGTTTTTAAGTCCAAATTATTGTATTTTTGTACAAATAGCAAAGTCGGGGAGCATAAGAATATTTCAAGATGTATATTTTACAAGTTTGTTGCACCATAAGAATTCTATGCATTCTTTGCAAAAATTATGGAAAATTTCATATTCTCTATTTCTCATTTGAGAATCTATTTAGAGGTCTTGGACTGAGTTGCTTTCCCTTCATGCTACACAAATAAGCTTTTCTCATAGAAAATAAGACTATGAAATCGATGTTTCTGCTAAAAGGTTACTTTTCAGAATTCTATATTCTATAAAATCTTTCCATCATGGACAATATAAAATTTTGCACAAATTTTACGAAGAATGCATAGATTTCATATGCTGCAACAAATCATGAATATTCAACTTATCCATATCAAGAAGCCAACAAAAACTCATATTTTAAATGGAGCATAGGAATCCTGAATACCATCAAAGAAAACAAAAGGAAATAGATAAAGAGTCATCTATCAATAAAGAGCCATCTTCAATGAGAAAACCAACTCTACAACCTCCCTTTACTCCTCGTCTATTGAAACTTTGAATTACACCATAGCTTGTGCTAAGATATCAACCAGCTTTTGTTCATCTTAGCTTCCCACTTCTTGTGGCACTCCTTCAGCTTGTCAACCTTGGCTTCAAGGTTCTCTACCTTTTTGGACTCCACAACAAGGAGATCTTTCAACTCACTCTTTCAAAGCTGATAATTCTTGACCTTGGCCTCCTTAGTGGCTAGCTTTCCTTCAAGCATGGCCAGCTTGAGGTCTAATTTCTCCTTTTGTTAGTGGGCCATTGCACGAAGATCATAGCTTGCCAAGGAAGCCACTAGAGCTTAAGAACAAGAAAGATGTTAGGTAACAAGGGGAAGACAATCTTGTACATAAGGTAGCATTGAAGACTCACATCCATATTAAAGCCGATGATGAACTTATGCTACTCAAGTGGTGGTCCCATTCCCTACAGCTCAGCCTATTCTCCCTTGTTGTAGTTTTCTTGAAGAGTTTCCATAGCCAAACTCATCTAGGGTGGGTAGTGAGAAATTGTAGCCATAAAATTAAAACAACCCTCTTTATGTGGCCTTTACTTAACTTCATGATCTTAATACTTGAACATATTTTAATATGAGGTCCTTAAATTTACAGTGAAATTTTTTTTTTAAACAAACATTAAAGTGAGTTCTTAACATAATTATAGTAGTTTCTCAAACGTGATTGAAACGTGATAACAATCATTTCTTTTAAACATAAGCACCGTCTTAAAAGACTTAATGCATCACATCAAATATGTACTTCTTAAATCATAGCCAAAATAATTCCTTAAAACTTATCCTTTAAACATAGAGGTAATTATTTAAAACTATTACTTTTAACACATATTTTATTTAATAAATCTATTTTAAAAACAATTCAAAATTGAATATAATAAAATCCTATTTTAAATGCTCTTTAATGCTTTTTCTGATTATATATATATATATATATATTTTACTTGTAACTTATTATTTTAAAACTAACATGATGGGTTTCTTAAAACTTAGTCCTTTTAAAACTAATCATAACAATAATTTCTAATAATTCTTTTATTTAAATCTAACATTTTAGTTTTCTTAAAGCCTAACCATATAGACTTTTACAATAAGATAATCATAAAACATATTCATTGAAAACCTTACATATTTTAACATAAAACTTGTACAGTTATTTTTATTCTAAATGATCTTATAATTTTCTTACTTAAAAATTCAAGCGTATTTACTACATTTTTTTTATACGACGTTTTTAAATCTTAACATTTTATAACTAGGATCGTACAACTACAACCCTGGTTTTCAAAAAGTTGCATACATAATTTTATTTACTTTTAAATGCATACTTAATTTTGTAAAATAAAAACATGCATAATTTTGTAAAACTTAAAAATGTGGAAATGATACAGTTGCGTGAGCGGTATCTATTCCTATCTCTATCGTTCGTCTGCCGCTCGCCACTGCCCAGTCAAGTGATGTTGATAGGTTTCTTACCTACAACATGAATACACTTAAATGAGCTTTCGTTCAACAAGTAGGAGGTTTAACTCAAAAAACAATTTGAAGATCATTTGATAAATCAATGCATGATCGTTTTATGCTTGCTTATTGATTTATTTTATGCTCAATTATTCAAACTTTATCTTAACATACTGTTTGGGTCTAGGTGATCGTACTAGTTGTGCGCAAAACTTGGGAAGTTAGGGTTCATGAGGCCCCAACGACACCAAGATCATTTATTACTTTAACATGGAGCCTTCCTGTGGGTTGGGAGGTTGGTACGACACCCTTAACTTGTCTTAGAAGTTTCACTTGTCTTATTGTGTGTATACAGTATGACTTATCACTATATGACATTACAATTTCGTAATTCATGAATTGTAAATCATAAACATGCTAGACTTGAAGGTGATTAAACAATATAATTTAAATATTGCATACATAACACATTAATCATATCATCATCATCATAGCATTTCACATCATGTCATAACATAACATATCACATCATAACATATAATAGTGTCACAAATCACTGATCATGCATTTTCATAAATTTTATGAAAATATTTAAAATTAATTTATTTTTAAAAATATTCATATTGTAGGCGAGATTCCTACTTACCTGTATTAGTGAAGTAGACTCCCCTATCAATTCAGAGTTCCTCTTTCTCTATTGAATAAATCTATATAAACACCCATTAAGAGTGTGAGAATTTCCCATTTTAGGCTATTGAATCTTAGCATAACCATAAGAATTTGATCATTTTGTTAGATCACAAATTCCTTTATCAACCAATCATGAGTTGTCCCATTTCTATTATAAGGATTAATTTTACTAAATCCTCATAATATTCAAGCTTTTCCTTAATTGCCA
>CAMOHE010052083.1:1095-83365 GCA_946598075.1 Artocarpus hirsutus
GAGAGAGAGAGGGAGGAGAACTTACCGGAGTGTGGCGGCGCCGTCCCGTCGGAGATGGTGGCGGACTAGTGGCGGCGGAGGTAGTGGGTGGTGCTTCTAGAGAGAGAGAGAGTGAATGAGAAAATGGGTTTTTAGAGAGAGAGAGCAAGAGGCATTTGAGAAAGATAGTGAACAATGGGCACGAATATAATGGGAGTGAGTGGCGCGGATTTCAAAAATTTGGACTGCTCCACGTGAAATTTGGACTGCTCAACCACGTGAAATTTGGACTGTGCGTACACGTGGGGGTATCTACCACGACGGTTTTTCTTAAAAAACAGTCGTGGTAGACTGGTGCCTAGGCGCCACAGCATAGCGCCTAGGCGTCCAAGTTGTAGCGCCTAGGCGCCATCTATGGAGCCACGAACGTGGAGCGATCCTAGGCATTGAATGCTTGCTCCAACGGACAACAAATAAGGAGGAAAAATGGGCCTAAGTGGGCCATCTAGGACTACAATCTTGGACCATAGGATGAGTCCAAGTAATGGATCTAGCGGTTGAAAAAACCACTTCACACAAGCAAGAGAGCAGCGAACCAGACAAGTCTACACAGCTAGTGGCACCCTCTAACACGTCAGCACTGCCACGCAAATGAGAAGCTGACGTGTGGCTGACGTAGGCTAATGCACAAAGATAATGGACAGCCTGGATCATTTTTGTGGTGCATCTAACAGACGATATTGTGCTTATTAATTCGAATATTTTGTGAATTTTGAGGCATTTGATGTCCAATTTTGCTCATTTTGGTGCCATTTTGCTCCCTTTGTTTTACTAGATTTCAAATCTATAACTAAAAAAATTAAAATAAAATTAATTATTTTACAAACATAATATTAAAAATATTTATTTTACATTAAAACATACAAAAATAATTACGAACTTATAAAATTCTAGTCTCTTTCGGTTTGACACAGATATGATTTGTAAGACTTGGAAATATTTTTAGAAATTATTATAAATTGTATAGACCATATTTACAAATTTAAAATAGATTTTTAAATACATTTTTATAGTAAAATACTAAAAGATTGTTTATCAAGTAATTGCTATAATTAAGGAGTTTAATGAGAAATATTAGTGTAAAATGATTAATTTTAGCTTTTAGAAAGGTGCATTTTCTAAGTCTCAGCACATCCCCCGACCAGCTTATTGTTAGTCTTGAGCAATTAAAGTGATAAAATTTAAAAACAGACCAAAGGTTTTAATTTTCAAAAGCTAATGATTTCTCGCTGATTTACCTCAAAGATTATCTTAGATTCACGCCTCAAAGTAAAAATATAAATATTAATTAAGTTATGGTTCATTTCTAGAGTATGTCTAATATTAAAGATGATTTTTTCCATGAATATGTGATTTTCTTTTACTAATCAATGTATACTAACTAAATAAATTTACATTAATATAAGCTAATTTATTTTAATAAATTCTTATAAGTTTGCTTTTCTCCCCTTTCTCCACTTATATAGTTTGTTAGAGATCATTAGGACTTATTCAACTTGTAATGTAAGGCTTGGTAAAAACGTAGGATGAGGGATAAATTTAAGGCTAAGTTCACCCACAAAACACTTACAAAATTCACGAACCCTTAAAATGTACAATCTAATTCCCAAAGCTACAATCCCGAACTTGAAATGAACTTCATTGTCATCCAATTCTATTCAACTTTTTTTTTTACTTTTTTTAATATATATTTTTTAACACTTTTTTTTTCTTACTTTTTTACTTTTGTCCTTTTTATACTTTTTTTACAACAATACAAAATAAATGAAATTACAATAGAAATAGAGTAACTATAATTATAGACTTAACAGACGTAACAGATAATTTTGATGTTGGAAAAATAGTACATAGCAGAATTTTAAAAATTTTTATTTTAGAGTATTTTCTAAGACACAAGTTTGACACACTATATGCATAAATCAACCAGATCTTATTGATCTCGTAAATGCAAAAAAGCACCTGCAATCCGTGAAGAGTATAACATTCTAGAAGAGCCTTAAGCAGCTGGTCTTCTTTGCTATTCTCTATCCACGAATAAAGTGCGTGTGGGTACACGTCGTTCAGCCTTTTCCCAATGACTCTCCTTCCAACTAATTGAGAAATACCCAGAGCTATAGTTTGTGATTTGTGAATAACAGCTCTTGAGTGGGTTATAAAGTCTCACTGGCAGAGTCTCACTCAAGATTTCTCAACTAATCTGAAAAACTTATGAGACTCACTCCCCTTTTATGGAGGTTAGGCCCAAAGTCAGTCCTTCTAAGATAGGGCCTCAAAAATTTGAATCAGAATCAAATCAAGATCAACATCTAATAAAATCCACGTGAAAACACTTCATCTTTTCATTGCATGGTCGGCAAGGCAAACTAGTAGATTGGCTTGCCAAACTGTCATCGGCTGGCCAAACTTAAAGATCGGCTTGCCGAACTTCTGATAAATGATCCCTATGAATCTTTATTTCCCACCTGAGATTCTTAAGATAGAGCCTCAGTTTTAATTCAAAATACCCAATAGAGAAGTTATCTGATTAAAACAATCATATCTAGATAATCTCTAAGAAAATAAATATTTCTGATAATTCAACAAGTTTATCTTGAATTAATTTATTTAAAACTAATCTAACTGATAAATAAACATGAATTATCGAATCCCGATAATTCAATAAGTTTATCTTGAATTAATTTTTTATAAACTTAATTCAATCGATAAACTGACATGAATTATCTGATCATATCGAATTTTGGCCAATCTGATAATTTGACACAAGTAACCAATTATTGGAAAAACACGCTGTATTATTTCAAGATTTTTATGAGCTAGCAAAGGAGACCTAATAGACCTATATAGCTCAAGCTCCTGATAATTATGAAACCCAATATCCCAGATATACATTTCATAATTATCAACTCTAACGCTACTCCACTAAAAGCTTAAAGCTACACTCTCAAACTATATAAAATTACGAAGACCGTATAGCTAAGTCTCCATGACATATCATAATATATCGTATCCCCATAGGATTATCTATAATCGGTTGAAGGACAAGTTCTGTGTTACCTTTCCAATTATTTTTCTCTTATGTTCTATTATCTCACTATCAGAAAACTTACCATCCAAAGACAGTATACCATTTGGTTACACATATGTATCCAAATGGTTGAGCAATCTAGTTTTTCAATTACAGGATAACGTATATAAGAGGATATCACTACTCCTAAAGAGGAGCTATAGATTGCATATCTATGAATAACAAGTCTACGCTCTCAAGAGTCATGCCTCCAACGTACCAGCTGCGTACCTCTATTAAAATGTGGATGTCACCCTTTGATACATCAAAAAACACAAGTCAAGACAACGGGCCCACTATTCATCTCAAGATTAAGATACAATACATATGATTGTCTAAAGTGAATCGATTTGCTAAGATAGAATTATTAATTCAAATCAATTCACATTTTGTCCTGATCCAATACATAGTCATCTATGACAATATGCTAATATTTCTATTCACAGAGTCCACCTACGATGGTCAAGACAAACCATCCTCCGTTAGAATATAGACAACATAACAATCTTTGCATAAATAAAGCACCCAACTTTATTCCATCGATTGCAGATCTTATGATGTAGACCGTCACCTTAAGAATTGTGTCTTCTGCATATCTACCCATCATATGCCCAACTCTTAAAGGTTTAGAACGACAGTCTTAGATGTTTGTTTGCTTAACATACATTTAACAAATATGAATGTAAAGAGGATTAAGTTTGGTATATAAATAATAAATAAATTCTTTATTGATAAAAATGTCTCTAAAAACATATTAAATTTTTACTCCTTAGGGCATACATGTCCAAAAATCTCCCACTTGCACTAAGTGAGTAAATATGACAAATCTCACATTCCCATAGATTCCACATGCCTTTGGAAGACTCTCCTAGTATGTGTCTTTGTTAATGGATCAGCTAAATTGTCCTCTGACGTGATTTTGCACACAGTGACATACCCACCTTCTACGAAGTCCTTTATTACATGATACTTTCGATCAATATGCTTACTTTTCTTGTGAAATCTTGGTTCCTTAGCATTAGTTGCTGCCATACTATTGTCACAATACAGTGATACTACCTTATCTATTCTGGGAATTACCTCAAGATCCCTAAAGAACTTGCAGAGCCACACTGCTTCTTTCGAAGCATCACTAGCTGCCACATACTCATCCTCCATCATTGAATATAAAGTGCAATCTTGCTTCACACATCTTCAACTGATGGCACCATTGCCCAGAGTAAACACAAACCCAGAAGTTGATCTCCTCGAATCCAAATAGAATTGAAATCTAAATTAGTGTATCCTAAAGGAGTTAAGTCCTCACCTGAATACACAAGCATATGCCCTCAAGTCCTTCTCAAGCACTTGAAAATATGCGTGACCACAAACCAATGGTTTGGTCCCTGATTTGCTTGAAAATGACTTACAATCTTGACTACATAACAAATATCCAGTCGCGTGCAAAGCATGACATACATGAGACGACCCACTACCAAAGCATATGGAACCTTCTTCATGTATTCTCTTTCTTCCTCAGACTTTGGAGAGTTTTTCTTAGAAAGAGTAATTCCAGACCTAGATGGTTACCTACATTTCTTGAAATCCTGCATTACAAACCTCTTGAGAATCTTATCTATGTAGATGGCCTAGGACAAAGCTATCATTTTGTTCTTTCCATCCCAAAGATCTAGATACCAAGAACCAAATTAGCCTCACCTAAATCTTTCATGTGTCAAACTGCTTGGTCAATCATAATTTAACGATGACAATGCCCTAACGTCATTGCCAATTAGCAAAATGTTATCTATATAGAGCAATAGAAAAACCTCCTTTCCATCCTTAATGTGTTTGTACACACATGGTTTGTCCATATTTTGTGTGAACCTATAAGTCTTGATCCCTTGATCAAATTTATGTTCCAAGAACGGGAAGCCTACTTAAGTTTATAAATTGACTTTAATAGCTTACAAACCTTACTCTCCTAACCCTTGACCTTGAACCCGTCTTGTTGTTCCATATAGATGGACTCATCAAGATAGCCATTTAGAAAGGCCATGTTGACATCCATCTACCAAATCCCGTAGTCAAGAGTGGTAGCTATGGATAAGAAAATCCATATGGACTTAAGCATGGCTACAGGCGAAAGGGTTTCCTCATAATCGATTCCTTCCTTTTGTGTGAATTCCTTAGCTACAAGTCTAACCTTAAAGGTTTCGACCTTTCCATCCACTCCTCTCTTCCTCTTGTTGATCCACTTACTCCCTATAGGTTTTACCCCTTCAAGAAGATCTACAAGCTCCTAGACTCGATTAGTCCCATAGACTTCATCTCTGTGTTCATGGCCTCTGTCCAGAGTTTCAAATCAACATACTCCATAGCCTCAGCATAAATGTAAGGATCCTTACCATGTTCATCTGGTTCAGCCAAGTAGGCTTCACCATTGAACATATACCTGTCGGGTTAACGCTCGATCCTTCCACTACATCAAAGCCTTTTAGGTTGTTGTTCGGGTTTGTTTGGTTTTTTTATACCAATTGGAGTGGTTTCTACTAGACCCTTGGAGTGATTAAATCACTTCTTAACTCATCAAGCACCACTTTACTTCAAGGCTTAAAGTTGTCCATGTTACTCTCCTCAACGAAAGTTGCATTAGTTGAAACCACAACTTTATTTTCCTTTGGGTTATAAAAATAACCACCTTTAATCCTTTTTGGATATCCTACAAATACATAAACTTTTGAACATGCTTCCAACTTATTTGTATCCCTAAATAGGACATGAGCTGGACATCCCCATATACGAATATGGTTTAAGGACGTCTTCTTACTTGTCCACAACTCGTGAGGAGTTTTAAGAACTGATTTTGAAGGTACATTGTTTAAAAGAAAACATGCGGTTTGTAGTGCATATCTCCAAAAGGATAAAGGCAATGATGAATAACTCATCATGGACCTAACCATGTCCAACAAAGTCTTATTCCTTTTCTCAGCTACACCATTTTACTACTAAGTGCCTGACGTAGCCAAATAAGATAAAATCCCATTCTCTAATAAGTTTCCCAAGAACTCATCAGAAAGGTATTCACTACCTTGATTGAATCAAAGTGCCTTTATGTGTTTACCCAATTGCTTTTCCACTTCAACCTAAAACTCCTTGAACTTGTCATAAGTTTTGCTTTTGTGGTGCATCAGGTACACATACACATACCTTAAGTGATTATCAATAAAAATGACAAAGTACTCATACCCTCCTTGTGCCCGAATGTTCATTGATTGGCAAACATCACTACGCACAAGTTCTAGAACCGCTTCAGCCCTATAGCCCTTAGACCTGAATGGTCTTTTAGTCATTTTACCCTTCAAACAAGATTCACATTGTGGCATAGATTCCACCTTTAAATGACTTAAAGGTCCATCCCTTACCAATCTTTGAATCCTATTCAGGTTAATATGACCAGGTCGCAAATACCAAAAATAAGTATAATTAGAGTGAGAAGTTTTAAGTCTTTTAGAGTTATTATTATTCATCTCAACATTAAGCAATAATTTCATCTTAGGTTTAATAAATTATAGATTATTTTGCATCCATCCAAAACTGATAAAAGATTTATTTTTATGAATTACCAATTTATTATTAAAAAAAATCAAGTAGGAGTCTTTAAATAAATAAGCTGCAGAAATTAAATTCCTGTTAAATTTAGGAACATAATAACAATCTCACAAAAATTAAGTTCCTATAATTATCAAAATATAGATGGACGTCTCTCACTGCTTCAGTTTAGACCAAGGATCTATCGCCCATTTAAAGCATGAAGTCTTCATATAGCAAACTTCTCGTTTCTTTGAACCCCTACAGAGAAACACAAACATGATTAATTGCTCTAGAATCTATTACCAAACATCACTAGATTCTTCAACCAAACAAGTTTTTAAATACAAAAGATCACACTTACTTTCTCGGGAAAGGAAGTCCTTACAATTCTTCTTGATGAGCCCGACGTTCCCATAGAAGAAGCACTTTAGCTTCATCGAGTTCTTCTTCTTTTTCTTCTTGTTTTTGCTGTTTGTACGAATAGAAGACTTCCTATTCTTGGCACATTGTTTCTTTCCATTCCCAAGATTGGGATTGGAACTAGAAGCTGCCGCCATGTTGGCCTCGCCACCCGTAGGAGACTTCTTGATCAGTAGTTTGAACTCTTGTAATTGTTTCATCAACTCCATTAAGGTCATATCCCGCCTATTGCTCAAATTAATTATAGCTCTAAATGGGATAAAATCCTTAGATAGAGTTTCAAAAATCATAGTCATCTGAGTTTTAGCATCAATGTCATCTCCATTGGACCAACATCGTATGCTCCTTTACAGATGTCCCCGGTCTTTGTTTGTAGTTAATAAGTTTTCGAAGTGCCCTTTGCCGCTTTGTTAAGTCCTGGCCTCCAAACATATCTTTCAGATTATCTAAGATATGCCTAGTAGTCTCATAATCATCATGTTAAGCCTGCAACATGTTATTCATGCTGGCCATAACATAACAGCGGGCCTGATCATTGGCATCTTTCTAACAATCATATGCTTGGATTTGATCGTTGGTGGAATCTCCAGTAGGCTTGGGAGGACAAGGTGTCGTCAGCACAAATTTTAATTTCTCAAAGGACAAGACGATGCTTAGGTTTCATTTCCAATCATTATAATTCTTACTGGTTAATTAGTTTTTGTCAAGTATCAATGATAAAGAGTTTTTAGACATTTTTAATCTACAATAAAATCATATACTAAGTATAAGCAAACATATAATAATAATTTAGTAAGATAACGTAATTATGTAAAAGACACAAATGTGTTTATGTGTCAAAACCTTGAAAATATCGCAACCTTACAATGATAATTCTCAACTCAAAATTCAACAAGCTCCTAGGGGAGTCTTGCCAAATTCAATCAGGAACACGAATCCCTTCCTGATTAATGTATACCATCTAAGACCCGTATGATCCAGCATATATTAATAATCGTTTCTTTGGCCATCAATTTTATTCACAGAGCTCTTAGCGGAGGTTAACAATAAAATTAACATGAGTGTATAACCATTGTTTTAATATTTTATCCATGATTTATAATCACCACCTAGGGGTGTGCAACCATAAATCATACTAAAATACCTTATCATTTTGGAGATCTAACGTGGTACATAATGAAATCCCTTCCCAAGGGTTGGAACCACTATGTGCTACCTATGGACTAATGATGAAGGCCGTAGGTCCTCTCTTCGAAAACCTTCTCCCACTCATTTTTTTGAAATCAAGGTTTTATTTTATAAACATGCATGAACAATTGGTAATGAGTGGCACTCCTTATTCTATATGGCATGTTATCAATATACATGGCAAATCATATTATAATGCAGACAAGAAAAGCAATTATGCAAAGCCACAAGCAAAATAATAATAAATAACCATAATATTATGGCTTCACCCTAGAGAAAAAAAAAACAAAGATTACAAGAGATAAATCAAAATATATTATTGATTCTTCATCCTTGAATCTTCAAATTGTATCCTTCTTCTTGTAACTTCCATCTTTAAGTCTTCAATCCCGCATACATCAAATACTCCATATTTTCAGTCATATCTAAATTTAATGTTTCTCAAAATTGTCCTAAAAATGAAATCAAAACTGCACCAAAATGTACCTTCTTTAAAAAATTATGGTTCTTTGCTAGCATGCTATCTATATGATCGGCCTGTTGGTCATGACCCTTTGACCTATTGAACTTTTCAGGTCGGTCTGTCGATCATGACAGTTCAGCCTGCTGCTTGAGGCATCAGATTTCTGCCCCACAGATGGCCTGTCGAACCCAAAGTTTGGCTTATTGATTTGCAACCATTGGCCTACCAAACCCAGAGGTTCGGCATTCCGACTGAGTAGAAATCAAAACATCCAAAAAATATATCTTTTATGTAGTTTTTCAATTTTATTTTTAACAATTCAAAAACATAAAATTAAAGACTCAGAAAATACTAGGAACGCTATCATCCATCTTCTAGAACAATATTGTATTTCCCAATGGTTGAAGGTCCAACAAAGTCACTAGGAATTTTTCTATTTACACAGCAATACAGTATTAGTAAAATAATACTGTATTTTCACGATAGCTGGTAGTCCAATAAAATCACTAGTAAACTTTTGTATTTACATAGTAATAGAATATTACCAGGTAATATTGTATTTTCTAGCCGTAGGGCTCCCATAAGTCGTTATTGAGGTTTTGCATTTACATGATAATAGAGTATTACCCTCATAATACTGCATTTCCTTGGCCACAGGTCATGTCGGCAAAGTCACTAGTAAAATTTTGTAGTTACACAATAATACAATATTACTTAAGTAATACTATATTTCTTGGCTATCAACAATGCCGGCAATGTCGCCTGTAATATTGTATTTCCTTATTATTGGTAGTGCTGGCGAGGGATGAGGGTGAGAGATATAGAGGAGAAAGAGGTGGAAGTATTTTAGAGTTTTTGTTCTCAATATCTCAGGAGATATCACTCAATTTCTTATGATATGCTATTTACTTCACATTTTGGAACTATATGACATTATTTACTAAGTTTTAACCTAAATATACTATTTTGCTCTTTCTCTCATAATTTTCACTATAATTCAGATTCAAGAATTATACAGATTAGGAGATACTCAATCCATAGTCCAATCCCTACATATTTGATTGGAAAAATTCTAATCCAAAACCAATCCGCGTTTTTAATAATCCAATCTAATCTGTTGGATTGGATTTGATTGAATAGATTGAACAAATTAACGGATTTCATGAGCACCCCTAGGGTAGATTGCAGCCACTAAAATATATACTAGTTTAACTTATTGGTACACTATCAAGTTATTTGGTGTTTAAGACTATGACATGATAATTAATTTTATAGGCTCATATTTACCCTACGGGAATTTGTCACACAATTTGGATTTTTACAATAATTCTTATGATACTAATTTTTCTATTAAAGAACAAAAGTTGAACATAAATTGCACACAACAATTTACAAAAATTGCACATACAGTGCACATAGAACTTAGTTACATTGTGATCATAAAATTTCATAATTAAAGATATGAAATTTTCTAAAAAAATTTGTTTTAAATCTTGATTAAATTTTAGATTTAAGCTGACAGATTTTTTTGGATATTATAGCTATCGTAGAATCCAATTTAGTACAAAGCTTACCTATAGTATGAAACAGTTTTCTATGCTTGTTAAAGCTATTTCTTTATACAAACAATGACTATTGTGTGCTTGAACCAATTATCAGCTTATGTATTCACGATATTTTATAAAGCAAGCATAATGAGTTTCTGAGTTTCAAGTTTTTTATAAACCTTGATTGTTAGTATCGTGCTATCTCAAAACATTTATTTTCACGGCCAAAACATTTTTAAAATATGGCTATCAAGAAAAATATAAGAATTCTTATTTTTTTTGTAAAATATCTGCTAATAACATCTAGCTTACGACATCAATACATTACCATCACTATGTTAGCTTCAAAAACATTGACAACCTTATATTGTTTAAAGTTAGAAATTACCTCAACAATATCCTCATTTAAGATTTCATTATGTTAATTTATTTATTAGTGTGCCTTGTGAAAAAAAATGTCCATCGTATGATATGAATTGTAAACACATGTCTTAAATATAGTAAAAGTCAAAACTAATTTATATTAAGGTTTAACGTGATATAATGATGATTTTAAAACAAAACAATTTGAAATAAAATTTTAAAAATCACAAAATAACAAATTTGGACAATTTTTTAGCATGTTAGTCCCTGGCCTTTTTTAATTATGGGTCCGGTCTGCCAATCTTGTTTTGCAAAACATTGACCTGTCTGAATTTTTACTCATTTTTTATTTCTAAATAGCTTCCAAAGCATAAATAAAGCACAAAACTCATATACTATAACATCATAGAATAATAATAATCCGTTTCTTAAGTCCAAACATCAAAATCACAACCTTTGATTCTCATAGTCATGTTTCCTAAAATAACAAGAACAATGACAACAACAACAAGAAGAAGAAGCTAAAAAATCAAAGCCATGCTTAAACACTTCGCAAACTTAAAATTATTTGAAAATTTATGGAAATTTTGTAAAATCATAAAATAATCAATTCTACTCAATTTGATCTAATATAATAACGAAAATATTATGTTTTTTGTACAAGAGGTACACCATATAGTATAATATTATCAAGAATGTTGGTTGCGATAATCACATTTCTGTGCTGCAACAAATGATCTTACATATCTGAGGTCTCGTCAAACCGAGGGAATATTGGGTTGTCATATTAGGTGGGACAACAAGTAAAAGAAAATTATTGAAAAAAAAAAACTTATGTCAGAGCTGCTACAACATTCTAGCCTACCACCACCATATACCACAAAACAACAAAATCCTCTAGAAACATTACCATGCTCAAAAGTTAAGCTAGAAAGGACAATTAAGAGAGGATATGGGCAAATCTAAAACTCAACAACTCCATTAAAAACAAAATACTCTACAACTCAATAACACTATAAGCAATAACTCAACCAGATTGTCAACCAAAAAAAAGGTTGATAGATGTGTAATAAATCAATTTGAATTAGTTTGTAATTTTCAGGAATTTGCTTCAGTTGATTGAGCCATTTGATCATGGTTATTGGGTCCTAGAAAACTTGTAAATCAGGTTAGTTATATGAAAATAATCAGAAATTCAAGTAATGAGAAGATAGCTTATCTTAGTTTATTTTACTTGGTTTGTCCCTTCATGAACAACTTTTAATGTGCACCATATCTCTTATGCAGATGTCCAAGAAGTGATTCTATTAAGCTCATTCCTATCTACAGAAAAACATAAGATATTTGTAGCATTGGTGTTTAAAAACAATTTTCTTGTATCATCATATTATATTCCTTGGGATCTTTTGGAATGAAAACATTGTTCACCTCTTTAGTAGGTTTATATGGACCATTCATAACAATATCCCAAAGATTATAATCAACGGAATGTAAATAGATTGTCATGCTAGTCTTCCAATAATTATATCAACTTTGTTAAAGAAAGGAGGTCTAATAGTTGATTGACCTTCCATATTTTGAAAATTTTAAGTAGCTATAATCAAGATTGTTAAATCTTTTTCAAAAATCAAATTGAGCTTCTCGCTTTGATACTAATTGTTAGCCCAAGAATAACTATCCAAGAGAAGGGTAAATTGGCTTTAAAAAACATTTTCACAATTATTGAAATTTTCTAGATTAAACGTGAAGTGAATGCAACACACAAATAACAATTATAATAAACTTTAACAAAATAAAAGTGCATTAATGTAAAAAGATAGGGATAGAGAAATATAAATACGATTTATAGTAGTTCGACAATATGTCTACGTCTACTGTCATCGAGCAAAGTATTTTGACTCGGCCTCTTCTACTATCACGACTGTCTTTTCGGCACAATCACTCCTTGTACAAGTTGGTAAGTTTTTCTTCCCAAGGCTCACCATACCTTCTTGCAACCATCAATTTTATATGAAGATTGACAAACTACAAACATGCTAATTTTTACAAAGATTGGCGAACAAAACAAACTCACCAATTTTACGAAGATTGGCAGACCAATAATTCCCCCAACTTCTAAGGCTTTGTAACCTATCACTCAAAGGATGTGATTTACAATTTTTGGCTCACTCACAAGGTAAATTCTCCAAATATAGATGAATACAATATAAGGTTTATATGGAGGGTGAGAGCAACTCTCAAGAATGAATGTAGATGATGCAGGCTCAAAGAGAGTGTATAAGAGTATGAAAAGATTAAAACCATGTTAGAACAATTAGTAATTTGTTCTCCTTGTTCTCTACATTGAGTACATCAAATTTATGGATATATATATAGCTTCCACGTCTTCAAATATAACTTAAAATATTAATTTTTGGTCAAAATAACCATTGCAATTAGAGTTCTAATGATTAGAAAACTAGTCATTATAAATAGTTCAGTAGGCCAAAAAATAGGTTAAGTAGGATGAAGTTTGAAAACTTTAAAACAAGACTCCAAACGGTCATCTGGTTAGTAGGACAATGTGACAGTTTAGCAGGCCAAACTTCAGCAACTGGTAGGCCATCAAAACCTCTACAAAACAGGGCTTAAAAACCCTTAGATCGGTAGGCCGATCTAGGGCATTCGGTAGGCTAATCTTGGGTCAACGGTAGGCCAACCAAAAATGGTCGATAGGCCGATCTATGTTGCCCAAAACCGCTTTAAAAAGCGTTTCAAAACTTGTTTTTATAGAAACCTATTTAAGTAATTGTATGCACTTTTGAAACACATTCCTCATAATAAAACAATTTAAATACTTTGAAAACACATGCAAAGACTAAAACATTTGTAAATGTATGTGTATATGTGTGGATTGAGCTTGCATTGGCTAAGCAAATGATAACTTGAAATCTTTGAGTCTTCATGATTCCAATTCTTTGCTTGCTTTTTCTTGCGATTTGATTCAACTCATTTTTCAAGTCTCAGTAATTCATTCGTCTTTGCATTTAAATGTTTACGAGTCTTGAGCAATAATTCTTTCAACTATCTTGAGATGCTAGAAATAATTTCACTAGATTGCTCTACATACTCATGATAAATTATTAATGATTAAGTAATAAATTATTTGTTGTCATCCTTGCATTTAATCGTTTATTAGTCTTGGCCAATAATTCTTTCAACTATCTTGAGATGCTAGAAATAATACCACTAAATTGGTCAACATACTTAAGATAAATTATTTGTAATTAAGCAATAAGTTGTTTGTTGTCATCAAGACAAAAAATAAATATTTCATTTGAAACCTTGGAGCCAACATATTCTTCCTCCAAAGTTCCTCTTTATGCTCCCTCTTGCTTTGAACCTACAAAAACAAATTAAAACACAATAAAACACTAACAAAGTGCTCAAGAACCAAGACAATAACTACGAAGATAAATTAATAAAACTAATTTATCACCTTTATGACCTCTCCAACCTTCAGCAATCTCAGTCAACTCTTTCCCACATGAGGTGACTCCTTGTTCTCCTTCTCCAACAATGGTGCAAAACCCAACTCCCATCTCCAATGATCACGAGAAGCCCACTTGTTTCAACGACACATCTCCTTCAATGGTAGCATACATTGCTTCTTCGCTCTGCCCATCTACTTCGTGGTTGCAAGCTGTGGGTCATGAACCATGGCATCTCTATCATGATTCCATCATTGACCACTACCGTTGAGGCCCCCCAGCCCACTCCTTCTCTGCCTCCGCCGTTGCCAACGTCGAGCCATGTAGACTTCGTTCTCTTTTTTCTTTTTTTTTTTTGAAAATTTCTTGAAATTGTTGTTTTTTTGTTCATTATTTTTATAAATTGTTTTGATTAGAAAATGTTTTAATCAGATGTGGTTGTGTATATTTTATTTCCATAGAAGGATAATTTTTGACCCTTGATTTTTCATCTAATGGTTGTATAAAATGTTGAAAAAATAGTATACAGTGAAATTTTAAAATTTTTTATACCAGAGTATTTTTCAAAACACAAGTTTGACATGCTATATGCATAAATTGACCAGATCTTACTAACCTTTGTGTGTCGAAAAGCTCCTGTAATCAATGAAGAGAAGTAGCGTTCTAGAAGGGCCTCAACCAACTGGCCTTCTATGCTATTCTCTATACACGATTGGAGTGAGTGTGGGCTCATATCATTTAGCTTTTCCCCAGGTGGCTCTCCTTCTAACCAATTGAGAAATACCCAAAGCTATTATTCATGATTTGTGAATGATAGCTCTCTGGGGAGTTTCAGAGTCTCACTCTAGATTTCTCAACTGATTTGAATAATAATGAGACTCATTCCCCTTTTATAGAGGTTGGGCCTAAGAGTCAGTCCTTATCAAATAAGGCCTCAAAAATTTGAATCAAAATCAAATTCAGATCAATATCTAATAAAATCTATCTAGAAATGCATGATCTTTTTATCGCTCAATCGGTAGGTCAAACTGGCAAATCGGCCAGCCAAACCTCCTCAATTGGCAAGCCAAACTTAAAGATTGACCTGCCAAACTTGTAATAAAAAGTTCCCCGAGAATCTTTATTTTTCACCCGAGATTCTGGGGATAGAACCTCAGTTTTAATTCAAATAACCCAATGGTCATATCTTGATAATCTCCAAGAAAATAAATATTCATGATAATTCAACAAGTTTAACTTGAATTAATTTATTCAAAATTAATTCAACTGATAAACATACATGAATTATCTAATCTCGATAATTCAACAAGTTTATCTTGAATTAATTTTATCACAAAATTAATTCAACTAATAAACAAACATGAATTATCTGATTTTATCAAATTTTAACCAATCTGTTAAACTTGACATAAGTCACCAATTATTGAAAAAACATATCGTATCGTTACAGGATTTTTATGAGCTAGCAAAGGGGATATGATTGACCTATATAGTTCAAGCTCTCGATAATTATGAAACCCAATATCTCAAGTATACATTTCATAATTATCAACTCCAACGCTACTCTACTAAAAGCTAAGAGCTGCACTCTCGAACTATATAGAATTACAAAGCCAGTATAAGCTAAGTCTCCATGACATATCATAATGTATCATATCCCCATAGGATTATCCATAATTGGCTTAAGGAAAAGTTCTATCTTACCTTCCTAATTAGTTTTGTTTTATGTTCCATTATCTCACTATCGAAAAACTTACCATCCAAAGACGGTATATTATTCGGTTACACCTATACATCCAAATGGTTGAGCACTCGAGTTTTTCAATTATAGGATAATGCACATAAGAGGATATCAACTACTCCTAAAAAGGAGCTATGGATTTCATATCTATGAATAACAAGTCTACGCTATCAAGAGTCCTGCCTCCAACATACCAGTATGAATACCACTTTAAAATGTGGATGTCACCCTTTGGTACATCAAAAGACACAAGTCAAGACAATGGGCCTACTATTCATCTTTGGATTAAGATACAATACAAATGATTGTCTAAAGTAAATCGATTTGCCAAGATAGAATTATTAATCCAAATTAATTCACTTTATGCCTCAATCCAACACATCATCACCTATAACAATATGCCAATATTTCTATTCACAGAGTCCACCTCCGATGGCCGAGACCAACCATCTCCCAAAAGGGATATAGATAATATAACAATCTTTACATTATAAAGTGCCCAACTTTATTCCCTCGATTGCGGATCTCATATTTAGACCATCACCTTAAGAATCGTGTCTTTTGCATAGTCTGTCCATCATATGCCCAATTCTTAAATGTTTAGACTTATAGTCTCAGACTTTTGTTTGCTTAACATACATTTAACAAATATAAAAGTAAAGAGGACAAGATTTGGTATATAAATAATAAATTAATTCTTTAGTGATAAAAATGTCTCTAAAAACATATTACAGTTTTACTCCTTAAGGCATACCTGTCTAACAATCTCCCACCGCCATGAATGGACTAGCTAAATTGTCCACTGACGTAATTTTGCACACCATGGCATGCCCGCCCTCGATGAAGTCCTTTATCATATGATACTTCCAATCAATATGCTTACTCTTCTTGTGAAATCTTGGTTCCTTAGTATTAGCTACCATTGCCTTGTTATCTCAGTACAGTGCTACCGCCTTATGTATATCAAGAACTACCTCAAGATCCCCAAGACACTTATGGAGCCATATTCCTTCTTTCAAAGCATCACTAGTTGCCACATACTCAGCCCACATCGTTGAATCCGAAGTGCAATGTTGCTTTACACTTCTTCAACTGATGGCACCACCACTTAGAGTAAACACAAAACTCAAAGTCAATCTCCTAGAATCTAGACAAGATTAGAAATCCAAATCAGTATATCCTAGAGGAGTTAATTCCTGACCTGAATACACAAGCATATATCCTTAAGTCCTTCTCAAGTACTTGAAAATATGTTTGACCGCAACCTAATGGTTTGGTCCCAGATCCGCCTGAAATCGACTTACAATCCCGACTGCATAACAAATATCTGATTGTGTGCAAAGCATGGCATACATAAGACTACCTACTACTGAATCATAAGGCACCTTTTTTCATGTATTCTCTTTCTTCCTCACACTTTGGAGGTCTTTCTTAGAAAGAGTAATTCCAGACCTAGATGGTTGCCCACCTTTCTTGGAATTCTGCATTGCAAATCTCCTGAGAATCTTATCTATGTAGCCGGCTTGTGACAAAGCTATCATTTTGATCTTCTTATCCCAAAAAATCAGGATACCAATAACAAAATTAGCCTCACCCAAGTCCTTTATATCAAACTGCTTGGTCAACCATAATTTGATCGATGACAATGCCCCAGCATCATTGCCAATTAGCAGAATGTCATGTACATAGAGTAGTAGAAAAACTACCTTCCTATCCTTAATGTATTTGTACACATATGGTTCAACCACATTTTTTGAGTGCCCATAAGTCTTGATCACTTGATCAAACCTTATGTTCCAAAAATGAGAAACCTGCTTAAGTCCATAAATTGATTTTAGCAGCTTACAAACCTTACCCTCTTGACCCTTAGCCTTGAACCCATCTGGTTGTTCCATATAAATGGACTCATCAAGATAGCCATTTAGAAAAGCCGTCTTGACATCCATCTGTCAAATCTTATAATCGAGAGCGATAACTATGGATAAGAGAATCCAGATGGACTTAATCATGGCTATAGGTGAAAAGATTTCCTCATAATCGATTCTGTTCTTTTGCATGTAACCCTTAGCTACCAGTCTAGCCTTATAAGTTTTGACCTTTCCATCTACTCCTCTTTTCCTCTTGTAGATCTATTTACACCCTATGGGTTTTACCCCTTTGGGAAGATCCATAAGTTCCCAGACCCGATTAGTCTCTATAGACTTCATTTCTGTGTTTATATCCTCTGTCCAAAGTTTTGAATCAACATCCTTCATAGCCTCTACGTAAGTATAAGGATCCCTATCATGTTTATCCAGTTTAGACAATAAGGCCTCACCATTGAACATATACCTCTCAAATTGACGTCCGATTCTCCCATTACACCAAAGCCTCTTAGGTTGTTGTTCAAGTTTGTTTGGCTTTTCTACACCAATTAGAGTGGTTTCTATAAAACCTCTGGAGTGATTGGATCACTCCTTAACTTCTCAGGCACCACTTTGCTTCGAGGCTTAAAGTCATCCATGTAACTCTCCTCAAGGAAAGTTGCATTGGTTGAAACCATGACTTTAGTTTCCTTTAGATTCTAGAAATAACCCCCTTCAGTCCCTTTTGGATATCCTACAAACATGCAAACTTCCAAAACATGCTTCCAACTTATTTGCATCCTTAAATAGGATATGAGCAAGATATCCCCATATATGAATATGGTTTAAGGATGTCTTTTTGCTCGTCTACAACTAGTGAGGAGTTTTAGGGACTGATTTTGAAGGTACGTTGTTCAGAAGATAGCATACGGTTTGTAGTGCATATCTCCAAAAGTATAAAGGCAATGATAAATAACTCATCATGGTCCTAATCATGTCTAATAAAGTCCTATTTCTTCTCTCTGCTACACCATTCTGCTGTGGAGTGCCCGGTGTAGTCAAATGCGATAAAATCCCATTCTCTAATAAGGGTTCTAAGAACTCATTAGAAAGGTATTCTTCACCTTGATTGGATCAAAGTGCCTTTATAGGTCTACCCAATTGCTTTTCCACTTCAGCTTGACACTTTTTAAACTTGTCAAAAGTTTTGTTTTTATGATGCATCAGGTACACATAACCCATACCTAGTGTAATCATCAATAAAAGTAATGATGTACTCATACCTTCCTCATGTTCGGATGTTCATCGGTCTACAAACATCACTATGCATAAGTTCTAGAACCCCTTCAACCCTATTGCCCTTAGATCCGAATGGTCCTTTGGTCATTTTACCCTTCCAACAAGATTCACATTAAGGTATAGATTGCACCTTTAAGTGACTTAAATGTCCATCCCTTACCAACTTTTGAGTCCTATTAAGGTTAATACGACCAAGGCACAAATGCCAAAGCTAAGTCATATTAGAGTGAGAAGTTTTAATTCTTTTAGAGTTATGATTATTCATCTTAGCAATAAGCAGTAAGTACATCTTAGGTTTGATAAAATATAGATTATTTTACATCCATCTAGAATAGATAAAACATTTGTTTTTATGAATCACCACTTTATTATTAAAATAAACCAAATAGAAGTCTTTAAATAAACAAGCTACAGAAATTAAATTCCTCTTAAATTTAAGAACATAAAAACAATCTCGCAAAATTAAAATCCTACAATTATCAAAATGTAGATGGATGTCTCCCACTGCTTTAGCTAAGACTAAGGATTCATCACCCATCCAAAACATAAAGTCTTCATGAAGCAGACTTCTCGTTTCTTTAAACCCCTGTAGAGAAACACAAACATAATTAGTTACACCGGAATCTATGACCCAAATATCACTGGATTCCTTAAACAAACAAGTTTCTAAATACAGAAGATCACACCTACCTCCTCCGGAAAGGAAGTCCTTGTAATTCTTCTTAATGTGTTTGACCTTATTGTAGAGGAAGCACTTTAGCTTATTCGGATTCTTCTTCTTCTTCTTGCTCTTGTTGTTAGCAAGAATATAAGACTTCCCATTCTTGGCCTGTTGTTTTTTTTTTCATTCCTAAGGTTAGGATTGCAACTAGAAGCAGCAGCAAAATTGGCCTCGCCACCAGCAAGAGACTCCTTGATTAGCAGTTTGAACTCTTGTAACTGTTTCATTAATTTTATTAAGGCCATATCCCATCTATGAATTAAATTACAAGTAGCTCTAAATTGGATAAACTCCTTAGACAAAGTCTCAAAGACCATAGTCATCTAAGTTTTAGCATCGATGTCGGCTTTATTGGTTTATGCCTCAGTGAGGTAACCCATGACCCACATCATATGCTCCTTTACAGACATCCTTAGTCTCTACTTACAGTTTAAGAGTTTTCAAAGCATCCCTTGTTGCTTAGTTAAGGCCTGGCCTCCAAACATGTCTTCTAGATTATCCAAGATCTGTCTAGTAGTCTCATAATCCTCATGTTGAGCCTGCAACACGTTATTCATGCTGGCCATAACATAGCAACGGGCCTAATCATTTGCATCTTTCCAACAAACATATGCTTGGATTTGATCATTGATGGAATCTCTCGTAGACTCAGGAGGACAAGGGGTTGTTAGCACAAATTTCAATTTCTCAAAGGAGAGGACGATATTTAGGTTTCATTTCTAATCATTATAATTTTCTCTGGTTAATTGGTTTTTTTTCAAGAATCGATTATAAAGCGTTTTGAGACATTTTTAACCTATAATAAAGAATTATATACCAAACATAAGCAAACATAGCATAATAATTTAGTAAGATAACAATCATGTAAAAGCATACAAATGTGTTTATGTGTCAAAACCTAGAAAATATTACAACCTTACAGCGATAATTCCTAACTCAGAATTCAACAATCTCCTAGGGGAGTCATGCCAAATTCAATCAGGAACATGGATCCCCTCTTGATTAATATATTCCTTCTAGAACCCGTATGATCTAGTATATATTAATAATTGCTTCTTTGGCCTTCAATTTTATTAACAAAGCTCCTAGGAGAGGTTTATAATAAAATCAACATGAGTGTATAACCATCGTTTCAATATTTTATCCATGGTTTATAATCACTACCTAAGGGTGTGCAACCATAAATCATGCTAAAATACCTTATCCTCTCAAAGATCCAACCTGGTATATGATGAGGTCCCTTTCTAGGGGCCTGAACCACCATTTTTTATCTATGGACCAACGATGGAGGCCTTAGGTCCTCTCTTCAAAAAGATTCTCCCACTCAATCTTTTGAAATCAAGGTTTTATTTTAAAAACATGTATGAACAATTTTTAATGGAGTAGCACCCCCTATTCTATATGGCATGTTCTCAATATACATGGCCAATCATATTATAATACGGACAAGCAAAGTAATCAAGCAAAGCTACAAGCAAAATAATAATAAATAACTGTAATATTATAGTTCCACCTAAGAGAATAGAAAATAAAGATTACAAGAGAATAATCGAAACATATTATCAATTCTTTATCCTTGAATCCTCAAGTTGTATCCTTCTTCATATATTTCCCATCTTCAAGTCTTCAATCCAGCATAGATCTAATATTTCATAATTTTGATCATATCTAAATTTTAATGTTTCTTAGAATTGTCGCAAAAATAAAATTAAAACTACATTGAAGCTACACTTTTTTTAAAAAAATTTCCAGCTCTCTATTGGTAAGCCGATCTATGTAATTAGCCTGTCCGTCATGACCCATCAGCCTATCGATCTTGAAAATTAGCTTGCTGGTCATGATAGATCGGCCTGCCAAACCTAGAGTTTGGCCTGCTGCCAAAGCCACCCAATTTCTGTCCTACTGATGGCTTGTCGAACGTGAAGTCTGGCCTGTCGATTCTTAGACCATCGCCCTATCAAACTGGAGGGTTCGGCATGCTGACCGAGTAGAAATCATGCTTTTCAAAAAATATAGTTTCTAATGCAATTTATCAATTTTATTTTTAACAATTCAAAAACATAAAATTAAAGACTTGTGAAATACCTAGGAACGTCATCATCTATCTTCTAGATCCGTCTTCTCCGAATGATTATTTAATTACAAAATTCTTACAAATTTAAAATTAAATAATAATTCCTAGATGGAGATGAAAGTCCATCATCTAATTACATAAAAAACCTAGATACACATTCTAACCTCTAAGGAACCATAACCAGTACCAATTAATTAATTAATTAAAAATTAAAAAATAATTTAATCAACCATAATTAATTAACAAACATTCACCATATAATCCATGACAACATATAAATATATAGAAACCCTAGAGTGCCAACTATATAAAAATTTAAATTCAAGCATAGAAGAGATCAAGATCACATAATTTATACGTATAGCATGATCACAAACTTGCAAATTTTATGTAAAAACCATGGCTCTAATACCAATTGTTAGAGAAATCGTATGCAACAGAATTTTAAAATTATTATATTAGAGCATTTTTCAAAACACAAGTCTGACACGCTATATGCATAAATTAACTAGATCTTACTAACCTGTGTGTTGAAAAGCTCCTGTAATCAATGAAGAGAAGTAACGTTCTAGAAGGACCTCAACCAACTAACCTTCTCTACTATTCTCTATATACGATCGGAGTGAGTGCAGACTCACGTCTTTTAACTTTTCCCCAGGTGGCTCTCCTTTCAACCAATTGAGAAATACCCAAAGCTATTATTCGTGATTTGTAAATGATAGCTCTCTAGGGAGTTTCAAAGTCTCACTGACAGAGTCTCACTCTACATTTCTCAATAGATCTAAATAATAATGAGACTCACTCCCCTTTTATAAAGGTTGGGCCTAGGAGTTAGTCTTTATCAAATAAGGCCTCAAAAATTCAATAAAAATCAAATTCAGATCAATATATGAAAAAATCTACGTGGAAACACATGATCCTTTTATCGCCTAGTCGACAGGCCAAATTGGCAAATTGCCTGCCGAACCTCCTTAATCGATAGGCTGAACTTAAAGATCGGCCTACCAAACTTGCGATAAAAAGTTCCTTGAGAATCTTTATTCCTACCCGAGATTTTAGGGATAGAATCTCAGTTTTAATTCAAATAACCCAATAGAAAAGTTATCTGATTAAAATAGTCATATCTTGATAATATCTAGGAAAATAAATATTTCTAATAATTCAGCAAGTTTATCTTGAATTAATTTATTCAAATTTAATTCAACCGATAAACGTACATAAATTATCTAATCTTGATAATTCAACAAGTTTATTTTGAATTAATTTTATTACAAAATTAATTCAACTGACAAACAAACATGAAATATCTTATTTTATCTAATTTCTGCCCAATCTGATAAATCTAACATAAGTCACCAATTATTGGAAAAGCATGCCGTATTGTTACAGGATTTTTATGAGCTAGCAAAGGGGACTTGATGGACCTATATAGTTCAAGCTCCTGATAATTACAAAACCCAATATCCTAGATATACATTTTATAATTATCAACTCCAATGTTACTCCATTAAAAGCTTAGAGCTGCACTCTTGAACTATATAGAATTACGAAGCCCGTATAGCTAAGTTTTCATCATATGTCATAATGTATCGTAACCCTATAGGATTATCCATAATCGGCTTAAGGACAAGTTTTGTCTTACCTTCCCAATTATTTTTGTCTTACGTTCCATTATCTCACCATCGAAAAACTTACCATCCAAAGACGATATACCATTCGGTTACACCTATGTATCTAGATGGTTGAGCGCTCCAGTTTTTCAATTATAAGATAACGTATATAAGAGGATATTAACTACTCCTAAAGAGGAGTTGTAGATTACATATCTATGAATAACAGGTCTACGCTATCAAGAGTCATGCCTCCAATGTACCAGCATGCATACCACTATAAAATGTGGATGTCAAATTTTGGTATATCAAAAAACACAAGTCAAGACAACTGGCTCACTATTCATCTCAGGATTAAGATATAATACAAATGATTGTCTAAAGTGAATCGATTTGCCGAGACAGAATTATTAATCCAAGCTAATTCATTTTATGTCCTGATCCAACATATCGTCACCTAGGACAATATGCCAATGGTTCTATTCTCAGAGTCTACCTCCAATGGCTAAAACAAACCATCTCCCAATAAGGATATAGACAACATAACAATCTTTATATGAATAAAGTGCCTAAGTTTATTCCCTCGATTGCGGATCTCTTAATTTAAACCGTCACCTTAAGAATCATGTCTTCTGCATAATCTGTCCATCATATGCTTAATTCTTAAAGGTTTAGACTGATAGTCTCAGACTTTTATTTGCTTAACATACATTCAACAAATATGAATGTAAAGAGGACAAGATTTAATATATAAATAATAAATAAATTCTTTATTGATAAAAATGTCTCCAAAAATATATTATATTTTTACTCCTAAAGGCATACCTGTCTAACATAAAATGGGTCTTATTGATGAGCACTTTTGGAGTTCTTATTATAGCATTCCCTTGTATTGATATATTTTTAACATATAGGTTATGTAATGAGCATTTTTCTAAAACATTTTTGTCTTTAAAGGTAAATTATTAATAAGTAATACATAATAAATAAATCTTGTTAAATGGGGGTATGTGAGAAATAGAATGAGGGGTGTAAATAGACACACCCAATCTAAATTACATGTCGTTAGTTCAAATTATTAAGTTATGGTTCAATTCAACTGTTATTATAGAGTCAATGCAACAAGCTTGGTAGGATTTCATCCTCGCTTCGGTCAATCCTCACTCCTTTGTTGGTCATACCTTCATTAGAGGCTTGTGCCTTTCTTAAAGACGGGGAATGAGGAATTAAAGATCATTATAATAAATAAGAGGCTCTAATGTGCCCTGAATGCCTTTGTCCACGGACACCTTAAAGATCTTTTATTGTTTGAAGGGATTTGGGTAAAAATGGCTAATTTCCCCCACTTTTTTAAGTTATCCCAACTTTTACATAATTAGGGGCATGGTCGATGCTCCTCTCTTAATTAACTAAGGGTGGCTCTATTTGCATCTTTTTTTAACTCTTCACACCCCCTTCAAAATACACCCTTCTCATAATTTTGAAATAACTAAATTTATTTTATGTACCCTCTATAGTTTTAAAACTACACCCATGATTATTATTTCCTCTCATCTCATTTTTCTTTTCACACCCACCATTTTATTTTATTTTTTTTAATATTCTTATTTGTCTGTCTCTTTCTCTTTTTTTTTTTTTTTTTTTTTGAAACTTTAGGTATGAAGCATTTTGATACGTTAAAGAAATTTCTAAATTAAAAATTATATATATTTACTAATTACACTTTCAAAAAATTTATTATTTATTATTACATCTAGTAATTTAACTTAACAAGCACTTATCATGAATGCTACTTTGCTAAAAAAAAAATTAACACACCTCCATATGACTTTTTTGGAAGAGTCATTAAATGGTGAAAATTAGGATTTTTTTCATAAAAGGAGTTATGCATTAGAAGTTTGCTTATTTAGGGAGATGATGTATGGGTGTGGGAAAAAAATGATCATTAGTTTCTATTTTCAAAGAAGGATTTAATTATGTTATAGGTCAAATTTAATTGTCCTTTTCTGTCATTTTATTTAAGGGTTTTTTGTAATATGAAAATTTGTTTTAAAAACGAGTGTAGACAGTCAAGTAGGGGTGTAAATTAAACCACCTATTAACTAAAAGGACGTGAAAGACTTAAAACACCCTTAAAACATAGCTCCTCAATTTGAAACCCAAGCAGCCACATCCGGAGAAGCAAACACGTTCTCTCTCTCCCCTGAACAATAGACTCCTTCTCAGCCATCCCTCTCAGTGCGGTTTTCTCCCTTACGTCATCCTCTTAGTAAGTTGCTGTTATAAATAACAAATTGAATTTCATTATTTGTTCTCTTTTTTTTTTCTTTTATTTTTTTTTTATTTTTTTGCTTCTCATAGATTTTGGTATGACAATTTCAAATTTTTGAACATGAATAAGATCAGTAAAATTTTTCTGTTGTTTTGAATTTTCTTCTTCAGTTTGCTTCTTGCATTTTCCATTTATGACGTCAATTATAAACAGCAGATTGTTAAATGTGAGATGATATAGGGAGGAGAAGAGGCTAAAACTGGTAAACCATAAAAGCATATAAAGCCCGCCGGCCGTATCACAAAGGTAAAGAAATAGGGGCCAAATATTTTGGGTTAGGTGGCAAAACGGCCACCCGGTCCATTTTCCCTTTCTTTGTTTTGTTTTTTGAATTTCATACTCGTCAGCTGCCCCCAGTATTAAATTCTATAGTGCAAATACAAACTTTAACTACACATTTGGAGTTTGAGGAGCTTCATCAGAAGATCCAACCAATAGCAACCTGCATCATAGAAATTTTATCTAGATGCTAGGTTAGTAACAAGTGAATTTTGGTAGAGAGTAGAACACCCCTTTTAGTACACCATAAACTCCCCTTTTAGTACACCATAAACTAACGGTTCCAAGAGAAAATAAACGGGACAGAAAATGAAGATGAAAACTTGACCTTCGCCTTTAAATGAAGTAACAAATCACATGGTTGCTTAGCAGTAAACCTCAGAATTCAGCAAAGTCCAATTGTCTCACATGCATACAAAATGTTTTTGAACTGTATCAAAACCATCTGATCACAACCCAAAATGAAAGATCAAGTGTTCACATTAGTTACGGAGAAATGCAACTGTGGCAACCCGAGATCCTACAGAACCACCAAACTCGAAAGTTGGATAGGAGCGAACATGACTAAGGTATTGAAATGGAGGGGCATCCCTGTTCGGTCCTTGGTCCTTGAGGGGTTCTTCAGCTTCCTGGGATCCTTCAGCGCTTCTTTTATTGAAATTTTCCACTTCTTCGACCAATTCATCTTTTGTATTGTTGCAGGATGTTATCACCTACCATCACCCACAGCAAACCCACCAAAAAGTATAAATATATAGACAAGGGAAGGAGCCTAGGGTAAATATAAGCGAAAAATCTTTGCAGTAAAAGAAATTCGAATCCAAACAGGTCTCACCCCATGCCAGTAGCAATAACAACGAGGGTTTAATTCCAGAGACAATGTCACAAAAATCAAATACACTTACCAGCATTCCACCACGAGCCACTAATCTTGAAACAGCATCCCAATACATCATCCTGCAGATCAGAGAATACAAACTTCATTCATTATCAATATGGTTTTTCTACTATTTAATTTATGCGATTCAAAGGCAACTTAGCCATCATTAATTTTTTTAAAAGCCTAGGATTGCTAAACAGAATATAAACTTTTGTTGAACATCAAGATATGCCAAAAACAGTTAGGATCCCCTGGTGTGTTAATCAATTGTATGAAACGTAAGCTTCTAATCTCTTTGCAAGAATTCCTCAGTTCTGAATATGTTGCATGACTCAGTGAGCTTCTTTCTAATTTTCATGATTGCAGAAACAAAATAAATTTTGTTACCTTTTAATAGGGCCGTCTGGGTGTAATCCAATGGCATCTAAAGTTCCTTTATCTGTGACAAGTTGAAATTGTCGTTCCAGCTTTGTGTTGAGAACATCATCAACCTTTAAAAGAAAATAAATAATTAATTAAACCATTGAGACATACCAAAGCAACAATGTATTATTTTCAAACAAGCTATCATCTAGAAGATAACAGTTGCTAAAGCCTGAAAAAACAAATTAAAGATTTCAACTTCTTACGCATGGTTCCTTTTATATTATCTATGTTTATACAACTTCAGTGGAAATAAAAATAACCATGATATTAACTATAAGTTGCAGACGGCCAGAGCCCTAGAACTGTAGGTTTAACTTAAATACAAGGATATAGCTCAAGAATCAGGAATCGAGAAGAAAAGTTCATTCTCAACACTAGAAGGTGATGAGAACCTTAAGCATTCGAATAACTGCAAGTAAATCCTATACACCTTTTGCAATGAGGCACCTGTATTCTTTTAACAAGTTCAACCAAGTCAAGGTCTCGCTTTGGAGTGACAGGTTTACCAACAAAAATCCCAAATAAATGTCCAGAACCCCAGTTCTGGAATCTACTTCAGTTTCTATCCAAGACAAAGTGTCAACAAATCCAAGCAAAAAAGGGACAAGAACAAATGATTCAGGAGTTCAAACATGGGGGTGTTTGGTACAACGGTTAGAACCGGTCGATTTGAACCATCCACAGTGTAAAGGGCTCAGCAGCTACAATGTTTTGAACTAAAAATGATTCAAACCATTGGTTCTAACCACTCTCTCAAACACCCTACATGTCAATGAATGTGTGACGTTAGTTCCACTTGCACAACATAAAATCATTAATATCAAACTAAATAAAGGATGTCACGGCACCACAATTAATAGACTAAAGAAGATGAATTTCATTTCATGGGGTGCTGGACCACTCCACGCCATAAATCAGTATCATCCAATGGAAGATGGAAAAACTCTAAAGGTGACATGAAAAGTGTCTTTAAGTGTCTTATGTCCAAGAGTTTGATTGTACCAAGAAGTTGATATTTGCAAATCCATCACGCTGAGCAAGTTTCTGAGCAAGGACAATTGCTCCTTCACTGTAATCCGTTCCTGTTAAATCAGAGAACCTAAACCAAAATAAAACAGATATTCATCATTATTTGATGCAATTGCTTGAACATAAGATCCTATAAAAGCTTAGACCTCAATAACTTTTTTTTTTTTAAGAAACCAGAGATTCAAGAAAAGCCACCAAAAAAATGGGAAGAGGAAGCATTTTCCTAGACATAGTTCATTCACTACTTTCAACTGCTGACATGACTGCAGCATCAAGGAAAAATAGCGCTCTTAACTTATTCACACTAAAAACAGAATCGCACAGTATCCAACTTCCTTGAAAAGTATCGTAATTTTTCGCATCTACAGGCTGAGAAAAAGAACAAAACCTCTTTCAGAATAATAGCATACACAAAACCCAAAAATCATAGGAAAAAAAATTAGTTAATCTAGTGTACAGTAAAGCGTACCCCAGCTTGGCTAATTCTTGGAGCATCAAACCATTGCCAGTCCCAATGTCAAGAACACTCCATGTAGAAATATATTTATCACCATCATCAACAGGATCAGATTTGGCATCATCAATATGATTTGGCAGGTGGCCTAGAGAAATATTGATGCACAAGCTTTTGGTCCAAGAAGCAACAACCCCCATTACATCAGTACCAAACCTATCGAAACAGATGGAAGAAAAGTTGACGACTTCTAACATAAGGTCATAAAGACTTACACATAATTAGATTTAGAACAAAGGAAGGATCATAAGATTTCCAAGGATGTAATATAATTAGATTTATAAAAGGAAGGACCATAAGATTTCCAAGGTCCTCTATTACATGCTTTCTTAATGGGAGGGATCAGGGATTTAAATAAAAAAGTTATTTGAAAAAAAGGGACGCTCCCTGATGAAGCATCTTGACAGCAGCAGCCAACACCACTTACAATTGTTGGATTGGATCCAACAGTTTGTAGGACATTCCGCACAAATGAATGTCCACTACTGCAGTATTGGCCCAGGGGAGAACAAAGATGATAACCAGGGGTGACAGAAGTCGGCACAAACTTCGTAGAAGGTTGCACAAAAGGTACGGGACAGTAAATTGCAAGCAACGTCGATGGAGAATTGGTAAATTTAGCAGCTAAAATAGCACAAATTAAAAAATTATTAAAAACATGTTTACTATGTTTAGAGAGATGCTTCCATTTCCTGAAATTTGCTTTTGCTTTTAAAAAAAGAAAAAAAAAAATAGGTTGTGAATTGCCGTCCCATATTAGACCATACCAAACTTCACCGGAGTGGCCATGTTCATGAAAATTTGCCAACTCATCTGCATAGGCAGAATCCCAGTAACTCTGAAGACCTAGCATTGATGTCACTGCTTCAGCATCTGGTTCATCCTTGTCAGAACTGCACACATAAGGAACCTAGTCTTAACACAGGTCGGCCATCTCCAACCATCTACAATAAGCAATTACTAAAGACAATGATGATTTTCCATTTCTCCAAACTCCATCAATTCACTAATCTATCCGCTTCAAAAATCTCCTCATATATGCAGCAATTTTGCACACAATCTAATTTATTATTGCCTGAACTATACCGTACATACATCAAATTTGACAGGGCAAGATCAGCTTGGAATCATGAAATTCAGAGACAAAATGAAACAATTCTTTTGTGTCTGGAAAGCTTCACCAATTTTAATGTAGAAATATGAGGCACAAGTTTCGTCAAATTACACTTTATATACTGCAAGACTTTTTTGGTCAAACACATCCAATTTCATTATCCGTTACGTATAAACGAGGCAAAGCCAAACATACGTCCCAATCAAGTTGTTTCCCAAAATCTTGACATTTTGCGAAGACAGGAAGCAAATTGAAAACTTAAATCAAAATCCCCAAGCGTCCATAGAAAACTCAAATCCTTTTCCCTCACTTCATCAATCTTCCAAATTTTCTCCCAAACCAAACAGTAAAAGGCCAAAGAACAAGAGAGAGGCGAAGCTGACCTATAGTCCGATGCGGCTCTGAAATTGCCGGCGGAGAGGGCCTCGGTGGCGTCGGCGTGGCGCTGCTCGTCGTCAAGCGTGCTCCCGTACTCGCTCTTGATGGACCAGGAGTCGGCGGCGATCGAGCGGTCGTCGTCGGAGACAAGATCGGCGGTTGCCGGAGTTGAACGAATAAGCTGCGAGAGGTCGGTGTCCTCCAGTGGCGATCGGATTCCAGCCATTGTTTCGTAAACTAAAAACAAAGGAAGAAACTGCAAGTGCGTAGAACTCAGGACTATGAAAAAAGCCTCCGAGAGAGAGAGTCAGCACAGAACACAAGAAAGTGAGAAAACTTCTGTCAAACAAAAAAGGGGTAACTATAAACGTTAGTCAAGCGCTGGGGGCATCTCCGAGGGTTAATTTGAAAAAAGGGCCCGACAAAATTTTGAATCAGGGAGATATCCTCTTTTTTTTATTTTACACTAAAAAAATACTTTTTTAAACAGGTAAATTGTTTCAATTTTTTTCAGGAAGAAAAAAAAAATTATAACAAGGTCAGAAACCTCAACAGAATGAAAAAAAAAAAAACCTAGAGCTGAAGCTTATTTTTTGGTGCAAAAAAAAAAGAGGCCATTTGGCCAAAAAAGCTTTCTCTTAAAGCCTTTTTTAAAAATCCCTCCATTTCCAATCCCAGGTCTGTTTTTACGGGATGCGACCAAAAAGAGGTGAAAAAATTATTAGGGTTTTTAGCATAGCAGTAATGTTATTCGAGAACTGTAACATATGAGAGCTTTATTTTATAGTAATTTTTTTGCTTTTTACTGTAGACATTAAAAGCTTTACAGTGTTTGCTTTAACCAAAATACCAAAATAACTTGAAAATACTTAAGCCACTTTTTCTTATGCCATTTTCCTCATCTTTTTTTATTTCCCCCTCTTTCTCCTCTCAATCTCTCTCCTCCTTCTTCTTTGTATTTCTCTCTCTTTCTTTGATGCATAAGGTCCTCCACGGCTGAAGAAGCTCGATGTTGGATATGTGATGAAGCTAGAGACCGGCAAAGCTTAACCTTGAATTCGCTCGCGATCTTCGGTGAAGCATAGTGAGAAGAAGCTCTGGAGTTTCTCAAATATGTCTTCTCTAGCACGCGGCTTTGTCGGCAAGATCGAAGATTGGCTAAGCGAGATCGCTTTTTCGCTTAACATTGTCGCAATTCTGATGAAGGTAGATCTTTCTATGATGAAGTCATATTTATCTAGGGCTTCTCACTATGTTGTCATGATTCTAGACCCACTTTATCGAAATCCATCATTGACTAATTTTTGAGAGCTTGTAGATATGTTTTTAAATATGATATGTTTAATGTTATTATAAGTCTAAAAATGTGCTTCAATTACATTTCTTTATTTTCCTAAGCTAATGAATGAGCAGTTGATCTAAAATTATAGACCTTCCTTTGAGATTGTTTCTAGGTGCCTATGAAATAATTGACAAGAAGCCACTTATCCTCTCAAGCAGCATTAAACCCTTCAAAAGGGGAATGATCATGGTGAGCAAAGAGAAAGAGAAGAAACGAATCATAATAGCAGTTAGGGCTGCACAATATTGCAATCTGCCTACCCGTTTGCACCACCCTACGAGCACGCCGTTCTAGGTGGTTATATGTCAAAACCGCTCTTTGGGGAAGAGGCGGTTTCAATCTATCATTTTTAACATGTAGTTGCGTATTGAAATTAGAGACTGTGGTTTCAAACCGCCTTGCACGTCTAAATATTATATATGCATGATATAAATTTTAAATTTTATAGAATAAATGAAAGTTTCATGTTTGACTTTTGAGTTTCCTTTCTATACATAACGTTTTGAGCTTGAAGATTGGATTTTTCTTTTCTTTAGCATTTTGAATTTTAAATTTTAGACATTGGAATTTTGAATATAGACTTTTATTTATTAAGCTTCTACATTTGGATGTACATTACATGTAGGATTATACTTTTGAATTATGGTATATCTTGGACTCTAATTTACATTCACATGCTTAGTTCAAAATTCAAATTGTACTTGTAAATGCTTATTTATAAACAGTTATATTTATTTTTTTATTGGTTATATAAAATACGTTGACACATTAGTAAAAGGCTATAAAAAAATTATAAATACCAAAAATCACCCAATATGCAACCCAAATCACCCACTAAAAAATATGCCCAAACCGCTTAAATTTTGGGTACTTATGGTTTGGGATTTTCTCAAACCGCCATGAGACAAAACGGCCTAAACTATTCAATAACCATCTAATCCGTCGTCATGTACCCCTAATAATAGGCCTTTGTATAGCCTTTGCTACTTCTTTCAAAAAGTGGTCAAGGCTTTCTTTAAGTGTTTGGGCTTTGAGAGTAAATTTAACTTTGTATTGAAGATGCTCTCATGATGCCACCAAGTTTAATATATGGTAAATTTAACATTAAAAATGATAGTGCCTTGGAGAGTGTTTTTTATACTCAAATGCTAAATTTGCTATTGAGACAACAATTTAACATTGTATTAAAGATGCTCGCATGATGCAACTTGCTAAAATTAAACGTTTAGGAGGCGAATTGCGAATTTGCCATAAGTTCAATGGGCAATAATGTTATAAATCTTTTCTTTTTCCTTCAAAATTTCGGTAGAATTAAATTACTTTTTGAGCAATGTATCTTAGAGAGCTTACTATTGGATTTATGCAACAAGATATTTGAGATATATTTTACTGAATTTGTCTCACAGTTAAAAAGATAATTTATAAAATTATCTTTAGTAATTAGTATATTGATTTTATCAGCCATCCTCACTCATACATTTTGCAAATTTTTGAGACATACATTAGCTTTTATGTTTTTTTTTTATGGTTTATTAATTTTGAATACAATTAAGGAGTGTTGGAGTCAACAAGAAAAACTTAGATTTTTTTTTATTGAGGAGTAGAACCGTGGAGCCCTTGAGCCAATTCATCCACGCCCCAATGTCAATTGGAATTTAGGGCATCAAAAAGAAGATTTGCACCCTAGCACCAAACCATTCGTGCAACTGCACGTGCTATATTCTCACTTTAAATGTTGTTCAACAGAGGCGCACGGTAGTGCCAAAGGACCCTGGCCTCAACACCGATCTCTATGCCCCCTAAAAGCATGATCTTGAGCTATTTGGGAGAGAACTCTTCATTTTTCTTCGAAGAACATATCAATAGCCAAATTAGGGTTTTGAAGCATTCAAAGATATTTGAAAAAAAAAGGAAAAGAAAAGAACTTTTGAGAGCTGATTTTGGAGATTCATAACGGCCGTGGGAGGACTTCAAGAAAGAATGAGGAGTATTAGATCCCTTGATGCATTAAACAATTAATTTATTTCAACTTTTCGTCCTTCTTTTGATTTTCTTGATAATTGTAATGAAATCTATATTTATGATTATGTTTTTATTTTGCATTTTATTAAGACTATGATGAGCTAAATTGTTTGTCTAGAGGGCTATGTAGCCCAGTTGGATTCATACATCAATAGTTTGCATATAATTATTGCAATTTAATTTACTTTTCATTTATTTGTATTTCTTTAATATTAATACCTCTAATTGCTTGATCACCAATTAGTTGATTTAATATTTTAGAATTAGTACTTAGTAGAGGAGGATTCTAAATATGGGTTTAGGAAATACAAGTTAGGGAAATATATAATTGGGAGACTTATAATTCTCTTTGTGACCATTTAGTAGAATTTGACCTTAATGAGTTCTTAATAATTAATTCTAGATTGCAATATTGGAATTGGTTATTTTGGGCATTTCTCAATTGTGTACTTGGGAGAGAAGAATTGGAATACATTAAGATTCTTGGTCAATGAATTGGGTTAGTTAATTGGTAATAAGCTAGGCAAATGAAGAAACATGATAAAGACTATGTGAAATTGTCCTCTAGGTGCTTTATTATTGGTTTATTGTATTTGAAGCTTCCTTTAGTTTATTGCTAATATATTTAATTTTAGTTTTCTTTAATTTCTTGCTTTTATATTTAAATTGCCTATTAAATCTCGATTGTTTAGATAAAGTTGTGAGTCCCTAAATTGCAATAGATAGTAATAACCAAGAAATCCATCCTTGCAAAAATCGACACTTTTACTCCCATTTTATAATATGTAACAATGTATACTTGCACACGACCACTAATCTATCAAATATGGTCACTCACATAAGATAGTTTCTAGTAGGGGTGGCAATTTGTGTCAGCTAGTTAGGTTCGGGTCTAATTGAGGGTCAATTTTACATAAAGTAGCTTGACACTAACTTGACTCATGATACGAATGGGTTAAAAAATCTCAACACTAATACGACCTGTTTTGACACAGGTTGACATGAACACGATCCGTACTAACCGTTTCTTATGCAACCTATGAAACTCCAATGACTACCAATGACCTGTAACCTATCAATGACTCGCAGAAACACATACTAGCCTGTGACCTTTTTTAGCTTTGAATTTACACTTATACACTATAAAAACAAACACAAAACAAATTTCCTCAAAATTGGATGAGTTCTATATTATGACAACAAAAAATTATGTCCTAAAATTTTTAAAAACATACAATAAAATAACAAGTCCAACAACAACAAAATAACAAGTCCAACAACAACAAAATAACAAGTCCAACACCAATAGAATAAAGCTCTCACATGCTACAGTAAAAATAATTCTAACCAAGGGTTCCCACCACCATACCAAACACCCTAATAGTGCACATGCCCATCCCACACAAGGAGTGAATGTCCACCAACTGCTACAGAGGCAGGGATGGTATTTGTTTCATCACACCTGGTTGTATAAGAACCCTCTGAGGACCTCCTTTTAGATAGATTCTTTTTAGTCTCCATTACTAAGATTCCTAATCTCTAATCTTTAGAGATAAAGAAACCATAGTCAAAGAGAATTAAAAGGAGAATTAATACAAAGAAGATTCACCGTTGTTCATACACCCATTAATTCTAAGGAGAGGAGGCAAAAAAAAAAAAAAAAAGATCGAATGCTAAATGAAAATTGTGAAGGACTTCATGGATAATTATTGTCGAATAGCTATGAATAATAAGCATATAGATTAATTTATATAATAATATATCCAAAGAAATTTTTGAAAAGATAACTCTGTTACATTCCAAACTTTTTTTTTTCCAACAATTTCTTGTGTGATTTGATGTGTTTAGATGGTCTGGTAAAACTTGACATGCCACAAATAGTAGCGGAACTACATTGAGCTGAGTGGAGGCGGTCGCCCTCACTGGCCCAAATGGCTCTTTTATGATTTAAGCTTAATATTAAACAAATTTTTACATTTTTTTCTTATTTGCGCACCCCTGCCCCCGCACCCCCATATATTAAAAAAAAAAAAAAAACCCAATTAAGACTTATTCTTGACAATATTTATATTAAAACTTTTTAAAAAGTTTTAACTATGTCCCTAAATTTTATTTTTTGAATTTTTAGGGCGTTTAAGAACTTTAGTTTAAACCATTGATTTGAATTAAAAATACGGTATTAATTTAAATTTTGTAAAAAAAAAACACTTTAATAATCTTAGTTTTGAACCAAAAGTTTTAGTCTAAACCAAGATTCCCAAACAACATATTATATTTTAATTTTGAAATTAAAATAAACAACAACTCAATCACAATATTATATGAATTTATAATTTTGTAAATTATAAATTTTAAAAAGCAAATTAAACTTTATTAAAACACTAATAATGTGTTTTAGATAAAAATTTTGGTTTAATTTATGCATTCATTGGAAAAAAATTTTATCCCTGTTACTGGCCACAAATAGTGACATGGACAAGGTCACTCAATATTACTATTAAAACTTTATAACACTTTTCTTTTACTTCCAATTTTCCTCCACCCTTGATCAATTCTCCACTTAATACTAGCCCTTCGTTTCAAAAAGCGGTCCTTTTCCTATATTATTTTAATATATAGAGTAATGTAACATAGTGCGTAAATCATATGTTATAAAGTGCTACACCAGTCAAAGCGACTATGATTACCAATATATTGTCTTGGCACGAGCAAAATTTTGTTGACTTGGGTTTTTACAACAGCAATTGTCGTAAGTGGATAAAATGACTAAAAAAGACAATCAAACAGAAGAAAAACACCGGACACCCTTTCTCCAGCTCAGATGCCACAGACCCTCCCTTGAATACTTCATTCTACTCTCTTACTTCTTCTCCCAGTTTTATTTTTATTTTTTTACTTGGCACTTGGCAGTTTCTCTCTGTGAAATGCAAACTGATGCAAATATTTTTTTTCTTTTTTTCCCCCAAGATGAAGTTGCAGTCTGCAAAACTTGTGAAAAAGTATATATATATATATATATATATATATATATATATATGTGTGTGTGTGTGTGTGTGTGTGTGTGTGTGTATAAAATAAACGAAATAAACTTTCAAAACAAAGAAAAAAAATCCAAGACAAAATAAAAAGTAGTTCTTATACATTTACCCTTTCATTCCAAAGCTTGTTCATCTTTTCTTTCCTTTTTTTAAAAATATTATTTATCTGGTTGAAAAAAAATGTCTACATGCATTAAAGGTGTTGAAATATTTGGTTGACTATTTGTAATTAGATTAATCGCATAACTATTCCTCTTAATTTTTATTATTTTTAATTTGTATTTCCGTTATTAGAAACTACAAAAGTATCTTTTAAATTTGAAAAACTTGTTTTAGTTTTATCCTTTGTAGATTTTTTTAACTTAAAAAACATAAAGATAAAATAAAAATACTATTGACTAAACCGAATTTATTTATGAAATATATATTTCTTTTTGAGAAAAATTAAAAAAAATACTTCAAAATTTATGAAGTCATAAAATTAAGATCTTTTTTTGAAATTTAATGTTTTCTTATGTTTTTAATATGTAAAATATTTATCATAACTATTTAAAAATAGTCATGTTGTTTTGTCTAATTTTTTTATTTGTGTCGACGAAATTGAAATAAGTTTTTAAAATTTCAATGATATCCTTGTAGTTTCTAAGAACAGAATAACAAATTAAAAAATAGTTAAAATTAGGAGGCACAATTATGTACTTAACCTTTTGTAACTAATATTTACAATTCTTTCTATTTTCAATGTGAACAAATCCTCTCCTGTAATTAGAGGAGATTGGTAGCATAATTTAAATAAAAAGTTAACTCATAACATGGAGTGATGATCATCCCTTTATAATCACGTACCATTTATAATAAAAGTACCAAGAAAAAAAATGAAAGATATCTTTAGTCCGTAAATATTGGCATATTATTAAACCATGTTAAAAATTTTTTTTTCTTTTTTTTTCCATTGGTGTTGGAAAAAAAAAATGAAACCTTTGGTAACCATCTTTGAAATCTTTGAATTTGGTTAAAACCTTTGGACACCTGACATTCCCAAACTTGAACTCTCCGTTGTGCCTCCATATCAAACAAACACAGCACCACAAGTTGCAACGATGCCCCTTTATTTGAAACCCCCTGAAGAACAAAACTCAGTCAATATCGTTGTGAAACTGCCGCGCCAAGACTGCTGCAACTTCCCTTTCCATTTTGGTACCATCCATCTAACTCCTCTTCTTATTTTTTTCCTCATTTTTTTGAAGGATTATATTATGTTTTTGTTCTCTTTTTATTTTAAGTTTTTTTTTCTTCCTTACTTTTATTCAAAACTTTGTTTGTATTCGAAGCATTTAAAAAAAAAAAAAGAAAGAAAGAAAGAAAAAGGAAAAATGATTTATTGAATTAAAGAGAAATGGAAATAGTATTGTATTGTATATGAAGAAAAGAAGAAGAAGGAGATTTTGAGTTGAAAAAAAAAATGAATTATTTGAATGAATCGTCCTTTGAAGAGATTTTTTGTTTTTTCCATCCTTGAAGAGATGGCGTCGAAGCACCCTCTATTGAAGAGACACTACTAAAGTGAAAAAAAAAAAAAAAAAAAAAAAAAAAAAAGGTCGAATCCTCGCAGCGTCGTGAAGCTCATGTAAACTTGAGCATAATATTGTACATTAGATCTCTTGTAAAGCCATCGAAGAGTGCAATTGAAAATAACCAAACTGTTGCGAAGCTCATGTTAACTTGAGCTTAAAGCTCTTGGAATAAAAAAAAAAAAATAGCCATGTTGAAGTGTGTTGTTGAACATTGTATTGTCCAAGTTGGTGCTTGTGTGACATTCTTTGCGCCAACTTGAGGAGAAATGTTGAAATATTTGATTGCTATTTATAATTAATGTTTAGGGTTATTAACACTAATAATCTTAAATTTTAGAGTCTTTTTTATTTTGCCTTTGAATTTTTAAAATTACTACTTTATCTTTAAACTTTTAAAGCTCTCGCTTGCACTCTGAATTTTAAAATTCAATATTTTGTCCTTGAACTTTCAAAATTCCTTATTTTGTTTCTTATTTTCTAACTTTTTATTCAAACAAATGGAATTAAGTTCATGTGAGTCGCATATGGGTCATCTATATGAAAAATGTGAGATTTTATCACTCTTAGATTTTGTTGTACTTTTACACTCTCATTTAAGTTTCTTTTATCTCCTTTCATTTAAGAAAAATATGTATGTATATTTCTTCTAGATATTGTTCTTATATATTCTTATCTTTAATATGTAACTCATTTTATTTAGTATTTAAATTCAGATTTCGACGAACAATATCGACTTATTAAATGAGTTATGTACTAAAATGGAAAAAAATGTGCAGGCGAACCCTTCATAAATAAGAGCTCAGATAAGCCAACAATGATGTCAAGTAAGAGTATAAGCGTGAAACAAAACTTAGGAGTAATAAAATCTTATTTTGTCTTTACATATAACCCATGTACGAATTAAGTGAGTTTAATTCCATTTATTTGAAAGAAAAATCAAAAATTAAGAGATAAAATAAGGAGTTTTGAAAGTTTAGGAGGTAAAAAAATTCAAGGGACAAAATAAATGAGACCTTAAAGTTTAGAGGTCATTAGTACTAATAACCATAATATTTACAATTCTTCCTATTTCTAATGTGAACAAATTCTCGTGTATGATTATAGGATATTGGCAGCTTAATTATAGGAAATTAATTATAAAAAGTCAACTCATATCATAGAGTGATGATCCTTGCATAATCATGTACAATCTATTGTGAAAGTATAATGTAACACTCCAAAATTAATTAAATATTATTAATATGTAAAATGATGGATTAGTGTGCCATAATGAATATTTTAAACTTAATTTAGTCATTTTGTGAAGTTTTCAAATTTAAGTTGTTTTCGATAATTTTAATAATTTTTAATCACTCTTAATTATTTTAATTGTTATTTTAAACTTTTGAAATAAAACAATTTGTCAGATGTCAAAAGACGCTTGTTTTACAAAACCGTGGATGGCACACGGTTTTCACACAATGAAACTGCCTATTTTTTCCTCTATTTAAACTCTTCCTCTCCCCTCCTCTCCTCACTCTCTCGCCCAATCTCTCTCTCCTCACTCTTTCTCTCCCTCGTCTCTCCCTCTCACTCTACCTCTCTTTCTCTCTTCTTTTTCTCTCAAAATTTTGAATAAAAAATTTAAACTCAAGCTTTGGATCAGTAGATTGAAGGCTCGAGAAAGAGATTTAGCGACCACAAATGCGATTCGAAGCTTGAATTCGAGGTTAATTTTGAAATTCCAAAACTTTTTCAATTTTTTAATTTTTCTTGCATTTTGAAATTCAAGCTTTCCCAAGCTTAGAAAACCTTCAATCTACGTTAGAGAAACTTAGAATAACTAGAATACAAAATTTGTTTGATCAAAAACGGATTTAAATCAAGCTTTTTTATTTTTTTTATTTTTCTTTATTTTTGAATTTTTTTCAAAGTTTTTGTTTAAAACTTGTTTTAAAGTATTAAAAAGTAATGTACTATGTTTTTCTATCATGAATTGATAATACCCATGCCTGAGAATTGAGAAAAAAACAGGTTGAAGTAGAGATTTGGGCTTAGGAAGCCAAATTCCCATGCTTGAAAAATTCTAGAATTTTTCCAAATCAGTAGGCCAAATTTCGTATTCGGCAGGCCAGATTCATAAGTTCGGTAGGCCGGATTCATCCGATCGGCAGGCCGAACTGTACAGTTTAGCCGTCAGAACCGTACAGTTTAGCCGGTCGAACCAGGGGACCGGCAGGCCGACCGGACATGATAAAATTTTATATTTTTTCACCCGTTTTCACCGTTTTGAACCTTGATTGAAATTTTGACTTTGTAAAATGATTTTATAAACCTAAATGGCATACTAGGACACCATGAGATGATTTAGTAACATAGAATATCTCACGCTAGACACTAATAGACCTAGTTTTTATTTAAGGTTGTACGTGGATCCGCAAAGCTAACGTATAGTGGACCGAGATTACGGTATGTGATACCAACATGAGTACCAAGGTAGGACTTCTACCCCTTCCTTGGTAGCTAGTTTTAAATGTTTTGGCCTCAAAGGAGTTTTTAACAAAGAGTTTTCAAATGATTGGTTGAAAATATATTTTGTTGACTAATTTCACAAATGTGATTTTTCATAATAAACCTCATAATAAATGTAAATTATTATATTTGGTAAAAAGAGATTTTAATAATCTTAGAAAGATATATATATATATAATAATTATATTTAAGAGCATGATGCCATATTAGAGATCGGGTTGTGTAATGCACGATCTTGGGGATAGATTCTAAAACCTAACTAGGCCACTACGGTGGTAAAATACATATGGTTTGCCCAGGAAAAGAATATGGTATTCTTTCTAGTCGACCCATTTAAATTATTTTGGTAAGATAAACTTTTATTAAATTTTTATCTATTTATTTATTTATTCTAGTTCGTCTTCTACATATTTATTTGAATAATGAATTTTTTTAAAAAAATTAAATATTTTCAAACTATAGTCCTACTGAGCCTTTCGCTCACTTTTTATTTGTTTTAAAATCTTACCCCTTAGGTGGATATCAGCTTAGGATCGGAGAAGAGTCCGCTGACCGGACTTGCGACCAGTAGAAGATCTGGGTAGGTTGTAGTACAACAATTCAAGGCATGTAAAATCTTAACTTTCTCTTTTATTTTAGACTGTGGTTGTATTACAATATTACCAGTACTATGTGTGTGTACAAGATATAGGTCAATGGGACCCATTCTTATTTCTTCTCCTATTTTTATTATTATTCCTTTATTGTTTATCTTGTTATTTTTAGTGGTTTAATTATTATTGCTCGCTTTAAAAAGGTTTTAAAATATTCACATTTTCATCAATAATTTCTTAATTCTTAAACCCATGTTTTAAGTAAATTTTTATTTAATTAACTAAATTAATCAGTTACGTCACCTCCCGTACTCTAGGGCGTGACATATCAAGACAAGAATGAAAAATATCCTTGGTCTGGGGATGTTCTTGAACAACTTTAAAATTTCTTGTCCTTTTTTTTCTTCTTTTTTCTCATATATTTTTATTGAACAAAAAAGTTGAATTACGATGTTGATGTATTTGAGATGCACCAAGTTTTACAATTGAATTTGTTGTTGATGCTTTTACAGAAAATATGGTTAATGGTGCTGTGGTGAAATAAAATCGTAATGGTAAGGATATTTTTGTGATAAAATTAATATATACGTTCCTTTATTAAAAAAAAAAAAGGGATGACAATATAATTTCCTTTTGAATAAATCATAAAAGTCAATCGAATTTAGGGATTCATATCCAATTTTTGGGCATTCCTAAATGGTTTTAATTTAATCCTTTTTGACATAAATGGTCTTACTGGTCCATTATCATTTTGTGTTCTAGTATTCATAATATAATCATAGGACGTGTTTGCGGTACATTATTGTCCTTTTAATGTTTTTAAACTAAATTTTTTGTGTATTTACGGTACATCATTGTCCTACCGTTATTTTTAAACTATATTTTTTTCTGGACGGTCAACAGGGTAGATTTGTATAGGGGTAATAAGAATAGAACTTACTTGTTAAACTGGTTATCTGGTTTCTTCTTCATGTAAATATTGCACTTGTTGTTTGACAAGACAAGATTGTAGGGTGGAACTCGAAGCACAATAGATGAACATATGAATGTATTAAACTTAAGCTCTAAAAATTCCTAACTTTTTTGTTCAAACTTCAATTGAAAAGATTCTTATTTCTATGTCTTCAGAGCAAAAAATGAACAAATCTAAATCTACATAGCCTAGGTAATTCTCTTGTGAATAATGAATATCTTGTTTTTATAGGATTTGTTATTCAACCTAGTGTGGTTTTGAATTTTATAGTTTAAATAAGAAGTTTTGAACCTATTATATGGTTTGAATAGTGATTTTGAACTGGTCCTTAGAATGTAAAGGTCAAAACAGAGAATAAAACATTACATCATAAAATTAGTGTTTGGATGCTGTGAAATTACAAGAAAATTAGAAATGTATCACGTGTTTGGAGAGTTTAAATTGTTCAAACTATGATTTATTCATTTTTTTAGAGGAGGAGGTTCTTAAAACCGAAGGTTTTGTCTGTTTTGAACCATTCTCATCCTTTTGAACTTTTACTTTATTTTGTTTGTCAAACATTGATTTAAATTGAACCCATAGGTTCAAATGACCAAGACCCGCATACCAAATACCACCTAAACTTTGAAAATTTTTGTTTCAATATTTATATCCATACACAATTTAAATTTTATTCATGATTGGACCGATAAGACAATATAAGACCAACAGGCTACAAGTTATGGTCAAGTTTGGGATTAGACTAATAGGTAGAGGTTGGAGTTAGACCAATAAGTTGAGGCTGGGGTTGGATCGATGAGCTAAGGTTGGTGTAACAACCTAGCTTTTTGAACTATTACTTAACTTACTTAAACATCATTTCTTAATTTTAATCTTACTTACTAGTAAAAAAATACTGAGTAAATTTTTTTCTTTAAAACATACTTAAAATTGTCGCGACTTTCGTTGCAATATAAATTAAAACTTTGTACAAAATTTAACTTGGCAATCATGCAAAATATTTGATAAAAATAAATATTTTAAAATGCTCTTCATAAAACCTTTCTTATAAGACATTTCCTTGAACATTTACTTAAAACTTTTAAAACAAACTTTTAAAATGATGAAAACATTTTTTTAAACAGTTGAAGTTAATTGTAGTGGTATCCATACCCAACCATCGCATTTGTCACTACCACATCGAGCTCTTCAGTAAGTCTTATTGGTCTTCTATATAACTACCTATAGCAGAAGGAACTTATAATGGGCTTTCAATCAGTAAGTTTAAACTAATCTCACAAAATATTAAAACTTTCTTCTTAAAACTTTTCTCATAAAATATCTTTCTTTAAACATTTCTCATAGAACTTCATCCTTGAAACATTCCTCATAAACATTCTTTGTAAAACATATTTCATAATAAAACATTTCTTGTAACATGGTTCATATAAACATTACTTGTAAAGAAAATAGTTCTATAAAGGAATGCAAGCAACATCATAATGTATAATTCCATTTATTCTCAAATTATGAAATTTTTATTATCATTTTTAACTTTTTTGAACTTTGGGCCTAAGTGTACCTACCAAACACTTTTGACCATTGAACATGTAGACCGTAACATAACTTAGCATGACACTCCCCTTAGGTTGAGAAGCTGGTACGATATTTTCTTATCTTAACCTGGGGGTTAGATTACTGATCTTGTAATCTTTAGTAAACGTGTAATATGACATAACTTAATGTCTAAACATTAAACATAACAATTGCAATCACAATGTGAATCTTGATTTGGACTTTAAAACATTATGCATAACAAACGCCATACATTTCAAACATTTACAAAGCATTTGAAATTCATTTTCTTTATGCTATATGTCAGGCTTGAAACTTACCTGTTTGATGCACAAATGTTCCATCTTTATCCCTTTTTCCTTATATTAGCCAGCTTTGTATCATGTTCAAACGACACCCGACTATTAAAGATTATATTGAAACCATATTGTCGGTCTAGTTTTATAATGTGTAACTTAAATATTTTTAGTGAAACTTTACATCTCACTTGACGGTTTCATTGCCTAATGTGTTATGGAACATTTTCCGTCGAAGGGCATTTTACTAGTTCGGAGGGTTTTAGAGGTTTATAGAAAATGACAATTTTACTCTTGACAAGTTTTTCATAAGTCACTTAACTTTACTAAAAGGATCTTTGGAAGAGTAGTTCCAACCAATAGTTTAAACTATGAACAGTGTAAAGCTCTTATATGCTACAGTAAAAACCTACAGTGTAAAGCTCTCACATGCTACAGTTTTAAACCCAAATTAATGGTTTAAATTACTCTTCCAAATACCATATAAACTTCTCTTTTTACATTCCATCTTGACACTAACGGGTTATGAAAAAATTCTCACTAAGGGTCGGTTTTCTAAATTGAACATTTCAGGGTCCATTTAAGCCCCTATTTCGAAAAACGACCATTTTGTTCGTAACGAGCCTTCAAAAACTTTCTAAACCTGTTTAAATGAAAACTAACTTTTTTTTTATTACCCGTAATGTTGCAAAAAACAATCATCGGCTTTCTTTTGATGAAAAACTTATTTTATCAAAACTTTACAGTTTGACCTATGTATGAAAATCTTGACGATTACACCCTTAATGTGTTTCTCTTTCTCTACTTGATAAAAACTTCAAATTCTTTCAAGCTTAGAATCTATGGTTACTCATTGCCTAGAGCAGTGCAAAAGGCCAACATTCGATAGTGAAAATTCTCATTCACATGCTTTTACAGTTTTGGCCTAAAATATAAAAATCTTGACATTTTTGCCCCTAGAACCAAAAATACCCATTTTATGCCAAAACGTCCATTGTTTCATAAAGATTAAAACTTACAAAGGCTCCAAGGTCAAAATTCTTTTATTTCAAAATGTTTTCCTTGTTTTAAAATTTAGTGATTAAAATCGTGTAAAACTCATAACTTAAAATTGATGTAGAATTTTCATAAATTGTCTAAGATTTTTAATATTTTTGATGAGATCTACAATTTTTATGTTTTAACTTTTCTCAAAATCATTCATCTTCATAGATTTTTGGACAGACAAAACAAAAATCAATATTTTTTGGCTTGTTATGATTAGAATTCGAGTGGCATTTCTTCATGAAAGTTGTCTGTCTTAATGTTTCCAATAAATTATATGTTAAACTCAAAAAATAATTCGGCCTTTAAATGCCTCATATACTTAAATGTTTATAAATTTCCCTTAAATACACTTTTTGCATCATAACTCATCTTAGCTTATTTTGCTTGAGCTATCTTAGCTTATTTTGCTTGAGCTTAATTTTATTTAAACCTTTTCAAACACACTTGCAAGCACTTGGTACTCAAAGTAATCATGCTATAACATTTACTTTTTACGCTATGATTTAAAACATTTTATCAAACATCTTTAGTGCTAAAACTTTGTGTTTATGACAGTTTGTCACATTTTCTCTTTTTAGCATTAAACCTTTTTTTCTTGAACTATCTATCTATCATCATCATCCATATAATTATAAATACAATCATGTCATAAAGTCTCTTTACATGCCATAGTCCAATATGTCCAATATATTACAAAATCCACATAAAACCCATAAAAATCAACAAGATTTCAAAGCTAGGGTTAGGGTTTTTACCAAGAGTCTTTCAAAGCTTATGATCCACCTCCTTGATGCCTTAAATTTTGCTATTCCTTTTTGAAATGAACCACAATAAAACCCCATCAAAAACTCACTCAAAACTTCAAGAAAATACTTAAAAAACTAAGAGGAAGACTTTGGTTTTACCTCCAAAATTGCCAAAACTTGCTCTTGGACATTTGAACTTGCTACTAAGCTTGAACAGAGATTGTAGATTTCAAAAATATTTGAGAGAGTGAGGGAAAGGGTTGCCTGGTTTCACCAGAGAAAAATGGTTTTTTTTTTTCATGTTCTATGTAAAAATGATGGAGAAAATGCTTAATCTTATCACTTAGGTCTTGATTATAAAATAACTCAATATAAGGTCCTAATTGCAATTAAAACTTTGCTCCCATCCACTCGTGAAAACCAATTCTACCAAGGGAATGATGTAGCCAATTTCACATTCTTAGAGTTCCCATGGTGGGACCCATAATCTTTTTAAAACAGTCCAAATTTACACTAACGATATTTTCCTTATACTGTCAGTATATTTTCTATATTGTTTTAAGCTTATACAGTATTCCTTACTCATCTATATCCTTTAAACAGTATATTTCCATACAATTAACTTTATGTAGTATAATTTGCATATTGCTTAACTTTATCAGCATAATTCTTATACTATATTATTCTCATACTTGCATAATTTACTATTTAATTTTTATACTGTATATTTTTCATATTTTTATATGATACTTTTCCATATTTTATATAGCATTTTTCCTTATATTGTATAATCTCGTACAACATTATTTTTATTCCACATTTCCTCATAATCCATTGCTTGCTTAAGACAAAGGCATGATTTGTGATCTTAAAAATTCCATTTTTATTCTTATTAAATTTATCACAAAAATTAGATTTAAACAATAATTCTTGTGATACAAAAATTACTTTAAAATAATTAAAAAAATTTCATGCGCAAACTTTAGCTCACAAAATTTATACTTAAATTACTTATAATAATTCCTTAAATATTTTCCATTTATTGTATTGGAAATTTCTCGAGTATTATAGTTGGGGCTAGGATCGAACCGATAAGCCGAGATCGAGGTTGGACCGATTGGTTGAGTTAGGGTTAAAATCAAACTTAAGGATCCAAGATTAAATCGATGAGATAATAGAACTGATGAGTCAAGTCTAGGTTAGGATTGGACCGATGGACTAGGACTAGGGACTGGCTCGGATTAATAGATGGAGATTAGGACAGGATAACATCAGATCGATAGGTTGGGTTCAAAATTGGGGTCAACAATGAGCCATATCCTCTCACTTTGTTCTAAAATATAAACAAACTAATAAAACTAAATCAAAGCTTAAAAAATAAAAGATCAATGGTTAGGAGTTTATACACAAAAAGCTTGTTCTTCTTTTAGATCTCCCTTCTCCTTTCTTTTCTCTTCTAGACATGGGTAAGATTGAGTGAGGAAGTGGAAAATTTTAAGAGAAAAACTAAGGATAAGGCCAAGGTTTTGAGGAGGGTGAGGAAGAGCTTGGAGGAGCTAATTCTTTCTTGAAGAAATAGGGAGAAAGCGCAAAAATGGGTTCTAATTGATGACAAGTCTTTATATTGACATAATGCTAAGTAGACTTAATTTTCTAACCTTAATTTTCTTAGCTTCTAAATCAGTTTGGAAGAGCTAAGACATAGCTTAATTTCCTCTAAAAGTGGCACCAATTTAGAGAATAAATAGAGGGAAAAAGACTCCATCATTGGGTCAATATCACTTTAATATTTTTCACTATTTATAGGTTAAATCATGTTTTGTTGTCACCATATTTTACCCACAAGAATCACTTAACTTAGGGAAGCAGATAAAATCTTGACTAGTTAAGGAAAGTAGCTAGTTGACAGGAGATTTTCGGTTCGCATGGGGTCCTCTAACTTTGCTTATCACAATCTAATTCTAACATCTAAATTTATCGATGATGATGTTATTTCTAATTCGCATCCTAAAGTTGTATATTATCGAGTAAAACTGTTCAAGTGCTTAACTATAGGACTGAAATCTTGCTTGGCCCACTAAGGATATGTTGACTTGTCTTAAGTCAACATTTCCTTAAACTTAAGCACTATTTCATACTTATTATCTATTATTTCAATTTACTGTTAAGCCTTCTAGTTGTAAATTTGCAGTTATTACTGCATTAGTTTAGTATGTATAGTATTACTGAGCTTATCATACTATTATTATCCCTATAATTCTTACTGAAAAATGTACTGAAAGGCTCTAAACTCATACTTTTAAAAAACTTAATTGTATAGTTATGAAAAAATCCTTAATTTAATTATAGAACATGTAAAACCCTACCACGTATTTACTACGATAGGTAAAAATTCTACCTTTATGCATACACGTTCTACTCCTGATGGGAGTTACGGTTAACATGGTCTCCAAAAACACAAGTAATAAAGCAATAAATTTAATGCAATTTGGATGTGGCACTACAAGTTTGCATTGTAGGTGAAGAAATTTAACCAAAAAACACAAACTACAATAAACAGTTTTAAATAGCCCTGTTGGGTTATAATCAGGCCCTCACATGAGGTGGGCCCCTGGGACCGATATGAGGGGCGTTCGAAGGAGGTTGAAAAGAGTTTTTCAAGGACAATACATATATGACCTTAGAAACTGGACACAAAGCCTACACCTAGGTCACGTCTTCTGCAAATCTATCACATCAAAAACATAAACTACAAGCTGTAATGTTTATGAGCCTGCCACGTGGATGACGATTGCTACATCAGTTGTACCATTGATTTGGCCTATAATCATATGTGATCATATAGGATTTAGTAGGAAGCTTAAATTAATCCCATAGATTATAAAAAATAATCAATCAGGTTCTTCTTCAACATCTGGTAGATTATCTATAGTTCAATGGTCCATGTGGACCATGTGGAGCAACCAAAAAAGAAACTAATCAAGTAGATTGTGGATAATAATCTACTACCTGGTAGAATATAATTTGTAATTTGGTAGACTATGAGTCAATCAGACGGCCTGCATTGATGATCGAAAAAGAAACTTGTAGATTATAAAAAAAAAAAATCTACCAGATTTCTCTTCTACATTTGGTAGATCATCAAGTTAAACAGTAATAAATCATAAATCAATAAATCATAAATCAATATATTATTGATTAAGATCAGCACATCACTTATTAATATAATGAACTATTAAAACCGCTCATCACTGATTAAAGCCGTATACTTAAAAAGGGACATATACTTTCAAATCCTTAAAAACTTTTTTTTCCTAAAAGAAACTTAAGACATTTTTCGTTGAACTATTCTAAAAATTATACATTACTTTCAAAAAATATATATTCTCATTAGGAAAAAGAAACCTCCGCCTTTCCCAGATGTCGTCGGCCGTCAGCGTCGATGCCTGACGCCTTTCCCGCGAATACCCTCCGTCACACCTGCCATAGGTTGGTTTTTGGGATTTTGCAGCAATTATAGTATAAAAATAAGTAAATAAAAATAAAAGCCTTTCAAATATAAAAATAAATCAAGTGGTTTTTGAAATACCAAAAAAAAAAAAAAAAAGAAAAATCGCAATTGAAAAACTAGAAAAGGGCATTATAGTCTGGAAATTTTTATTTTAGATGGTTTACTTTCGTCGAATATTTGCGTCATTCTTCGGAAACAAAAACCGTACTTTGCCTTTACACAACCCCAGGGTTTGAGGGCCCAGTGGCAGCTCTTTCTTTTGGTTGCGACTTCCACACTCTCTGTCCGTTGCTTCAAGTTCACCTATCATTCATTCGCAGGATCGCCATTTCTTCTTCCATAATAATTCCAAGTAAGTCTCAATATCATTGTATCTGCCTTTTCTATTGAAAACGTCTTCACGTGGTCTATTTGCTCGCACAACTAACTGATAAAACAAAAACAATAACAAAAAACAAAAAAAAGTGAAAACAATTTACTAAAGCTCTTTGGTTTTTGGATTTCTTATACTATACTATGTTTCTTAGGTTTTGAGTTGAAATGGCTTTCCGTGTTGGTTCAAGGCGATCTCTTGAAACTCTCCTCTACAATAGGATCTTCAGTAGTAGCAGCAGTAGTAGCTGCATTAATTCTCGGCACAAATTTTCAACCTGGGCCTCCAAAAGTGGTTCTTTAGCGCGAATTACAGAAACCCAAATCTCAATTTTTGCTGATAAGCCATTTGGGTCTGTTATTTTTCAAAGAAATTTCGCTTCTGAAGGTTTTACTGTTGACCAACTGGGTCTCATAAAGCAGCTGAGGGAAAGGACAAGTGCTCCTTTCAAAGAAGTCTAGGCTGCTCTCGTTGATTGCAATTGGGACATTGGTCTAAACCCCTTTTTCCCTAGTGTTTAGTTAATGTTGTGGTTGTTTTATTGTTGTAAAAAGGTTGACTTCATAAATGTAGAGGCTCCTCAGAAGGACTTGAGGAAAAGAGGGAAAGTATTGGCGTCGAAGAAGTCGTCGCGTTCCGCTGTGGAGGGATTGCTTGCGCTGGCACGGAATGAGAGCAAAGCTGTTCTTATTGAACTCAACTGCGAGACTGACTTTGTTGCTAGGAATGAAATATTTCAGTGCTTGGTTAGTGTAACTAATACCATCACTTTTGGCAGTTGTTTCGTTTGTTGTTGTTGTTAGAATCATTGTTATATTTCTTTTTTCACGAGAAGCAAATTTTATTGATACTGCAAACAGTATAATAGAAAAGAGAGCAAGGAATATTCTAGAAAACGAGCACCAGAAATAGACAACTAAACAGCCCAAAACATCTTGCCAATTCAGAAATTAAAGAAAAGAAAGCAATTGGAATCCTTATCAGGGTCCTGACGAGTGTCTAGTGGAATTTTACTTATGCTGGGCCAGTAAATTCGTAACATGCACGAACTCTTTCTTTTTTTAATTTATTTAATACCTATTGTGTCTTTATCACAAGGATTACAAACTTAAGGTTTTCTAGGCTCATAACTTTGGACTTTCCTTTCATTGTCTATACAGGCTTTAGCTTTGGCAAAGCGGGCTTTGCTAGTTGGCAATTTTTCTCAGCCGTCTTCTGAGGTCCTTCCTTTTGGACCTGAGCATTTGGAGGTAAATTGTTGTCCGCCTTTTCTTTTAATGACTTCTTTGCCTATATTTTATCAAAAAGAGACATAATTTCACGTTCCTCGTGACAATGCTTATTTCTTCATTAGCGTGAGAAATTTTGGTCAAGAAACTGTTACTACAGCAATTTTAACTTTCTGTAATTATGGACAGTGGCAAAATAAGGGCATCAATTTGATCATAGTTTGAAAACAAACTTTGATTGTTGCATGCATGTATTAGGACTCCACTCAAGTTTGTGTATGTTAGGAGGGGCAAGAGGGGTAATAGAGAGGTTGTGGGGGAGGGAAGGGTAATTTTTGGAACTTAGGGTGCTGATGTGTGCAGTAGGTTAGTGAGTTTGTTAGAACAAGGGAATTTAAGGGCTGCTGGTACAATTTATCTTTTGGCTGGTTGTTAATTTTGGCATCAGACCTCGGAGGTTTTAGGATCCTTGAAACTCTATTTTTTATTTTCTTTTTTTCTTCTGTATGTACCGTTTTCTCTTCAATCTTCTCGTTTCTTGAGGACGGGGAATGTCATATAAATTAAAGGATGACAAGACCATATTTTCTGGTTGCGTCATCTCTTATTTTGTTCTTATTTTCACTAGTAAAGGAAAAGAATCGTCAAATGGGAAGCAGTTGCAACTACAACGACCCAGCAAACCTGTAAATATTGCAAATGAAGCACCCAAGAAAAGGAACAAAACAAACAAACAAATAAATCAAAGTATTCCTAAAATTGTTGGCTGCTTGTGACTTCTCTTTATATCTTGACTTTTGATAATATTGTTGTTTCCCTTGGAATTTACTCTATATCCTTAGAATGAACATGCAAAATGAAACAAAGTATATCTTATATTTGTCCCAAGCAAGGTTCTTAGGTAATTATACTTCAATCTATTGATATTTGATTTTGACTTTCAAGCAACTTTTGAACCTTAACTGAAATTGGTTTCTGGAGAGCTGGTTAAAATAATTTCATTCCTGCTAGGAGCTGACGTTAGACCTTGAACATCAAAAACTTTCTGGAGAAACAACTGTTCGAGATGCGATTACCGAAATGGCTGCAATGATGAGTGAAAATGTCAAACTAAGAAGGGGTTTTGTGATATCTGCATCTTCAAATGATGTTATCTCGACCTACCTTCATGCAAGTCCCCAACCAGGTAGTTATCTCAAATATTAAATGAAGTTCGCTTACATGCATTTCACTAGCATGTAGACAGGTCACACATTGTAATAACTTGGTGTTTTGGTCCTAAGTTGACAAGGTGACCAGCAATTAACTAGCTGAGAAGATTGGAGGTTTAAAAAATTATATTTTTTCACTGGAATTTATCTGATTTTTATTTCCAAAGGTTTGGGTCGGATTGCTGGAGTTTTATCTCTTGAAATAGAGGATGGAAATCTTCAATCGGAAGCTCTTCAGACGATTGGATCACAAGTGGCTATGCATATAGTGGCAGAAAGGCCTCTATTTTTGACCAAGGAACTTGTTTCTTCTGATGCATTGGAGAATGAGCACGAAATTCAGGTAACTAATGATATCCATTTAACTCTATGATTGGTTCTGTGCTATAGACAAAGGGCCCGTTTGGTTTATGTGTTTTGAACATAAATTCAAATTTTTATAAGCGAAAATACTGTAGCAAAAAAGTTTAAACTGTGGTTCAAACTGCAAACCAAATATAGCAAAAATTAACATGATTTTTGAAACCAAGGTTTAAAACTAATTGGGGAGGAATGTATATGCAGGCACACGTAATTTTTATTTTTCCCCTGGCTGCCATCACAGAATTCTTTTTTTTTTTTTTTTTTTTAGCTTTTTTTTCCTGGTTATGATACCAGGCTACTTACAGTGCTCAGTGTATTATTTTAGGAAAAAAAATTAACAATAAATAATAACAGTTTCAGTTAATTATCTTAAAATCAGTCCTGAAGACACTACAGGATATCTTATTTCTTTATCAATTTGACGCCATCAACAGGATCTGCGTTCTCTGTTGATTTGTTATGCTGTGCCTTTGGCAAATCGTTATATTGTCCCTTTTCTTCTTTGAAGGGGAAAGCTGATGCAAATAGTTTTTACATTTGTCTTCTATATATTGTTTAATTGTAAATTATTGGGCATACTTGTTTTCTTTTTCTTTTTTTACTTTTAAAACTTTTATACTATATGTTTTTCTTTTTCTATAGGCTGAAAGTTCTGGAAAGCCTCAAGCAGCCATAGAAAAAATGGTAGAAGGTCGTTTGCGCAAATATTACGAGGACGTTGTTCTTTTGGAGCAGAAGTTTTTTCTGAATGATTCAATTAACATCAAGGTATCTAAACTAGTCAAATGGATGCCATGTTTCACTATGAACTCTATTGCTCGATGTGAAGTTTCTACACACTATAAGCATGCATCTTTATCAGCCTGATTCATATTTTAGCGATCTATAGATTATGGTGTGTTTCTATATATATATATATATATATATAAAAGCAGGAGAGAAACTCCATGTGGACTCATGCATGTGTTTGTGAGTTTGTGTTTCTGACCTATCTCGTGCAATCGGTGATTGATGCTTTTATTTTATTTTTATTTTTATTTTTTTTTTATTTTTATTTTTGCAGACATTGTTGGACAATCTATCTAAAGAAGTTGGATCACCTGTTAAGATTGCCAACTTTTTCAGGATGGAAGTTGGAGAAGGAATTCAATGGTAGAAACTCTCTTTACGTCTTGACATGAATTTTCAGTGACTATTGCTCGTTTGTATTTGAGGTGCTGGCCATATACCCCACGGAAAAAAAGGCGCTGGCTATATCAAATTTATTTTTCTGTTTATTTTGTGAAATTTTAATGTGTTGTCCGTATTCTAGTGATTTTCATAGTAATACATGATCATAATATACCAATCAATATGGCGCTGGTGCCACAAACTTGTTTTTTTCCCGTAATGAATTGTGCCACTTCCGTTGCCATAAAATGACCTGTTCAAATTTCTTTCTTGTCGAAGACTATATTCTACCTCATGTGTAGTAGGAGCCTAGATCACGGATTGAAGGGGTTTTGTTTTCTATAGGTTTTGCCTATGATAATCAGATGCAAATTACTAGCCAAAAACTAAGAGATGCATCAGACGACTATTATGCTGTACAAGCTGCCTTCTACTTTGGTGGCTATAGACGATAGCATAGCACTCACGGTTTTATTAAAACGCTTGGCAAGATGCACTTCATCTTCACAAAATCTGATATGGGATTTGTTTAGTCCTTTTTGTGATTACCACCTATCGTTCTTGGAATTTTCACACCTCTAAACTACGTTTCTTTGCGTGACTGACATAGAGGAACTGTTTAATATGTGCGATGATGTTCCTAGACGCTGCACTACAATAAACTGTTTCGCAATTTTGTCGAACACGATGCCAGCTTTGTTGTAACGTCACAAACAATTATCTAATTTGCAGGCCAGACACGTCCTGAAGCTGTTTAATTTACGAAGGCGCTCAACATAAAAGTCCTTACCACTGTTCGTTGCAATTTTCATCTTTTATTTTTCAGAAAAATAACTTATTCCTGTCTGAAAGCACATAATAACACAGATCATTTGATCTTTGGCATATCCTTTACTGGCCATCTGATCCTGCAATTATGTACTAGATTTGAGCTAGTTTGAAGATCAAGTTTTATTTTTCCTACAATTGCAGTCTTGTTTATGTCAGAATTTAATTTTAATAGCCGCCATTTTTCTCGATAAATTTGTTAATGAAAGTACTTTCTACAGAAAATAACACGTGACATGAAGCGTGTGTGGATTATATATTCAAACTTATGACGGGACGAGAAATTGTGTTTTTGTCCTATTAGAAACTTAGGTGTACCAGAGCGTTTGGCACTGAAGCGGGCTTGGTATATTTTTGCTTTACATTGTAGCATATAAAAGCTTTATACTGAACTCATAGGTTTGAACACAATTTGTCCTTTGAAACAATCCAGGAAGACGAGATAGAATATACTTAAAGCACAAGAGCCAGTAGATCAATAACTTCTCAATTGCAACATCTTTTTTTTTTTTTTTTTTTTCTTGTATTGAGTCTTTAAGATTAGTTTATCTCTCCACTTAGTTTTCTGTGCTTAAATTTTAACCCACGTCTGATGGCTAATCGAATGCAATAAAAAAATAAAACCACACAAACAGACAAAGAAGTAAAGGATAGATATGAGTTGAGCATCGAGGCATCCTTTCTTCCAAACAAATGACCATTAATTAATTTAGTACAATGCATGACAAGCATTGTGGTATAAAATTTAGGATTTTTTGGCACTGTTTACCCCCCTAAACTTATCTTATGTTAGCAATTATGCTCTGAATTTTTAATTTTAACAAGTTACACTTTTAAACTTATAAATATATAGCAAATTATTCCTATCAATGGCAATATTAATTTTTAACTGTGTAAATTGCACATAAATAGTTTATTAATGATATGAATGGTTATTTCTATGTATTTTAAATCATATTTATTGTGATTACTATTTTTAATTAAGTTTAGAAAACTTTGAATTAACCTATTTTTGAATATAAATTTAGACTAACATTCATAAGAGAAGACCATTATACTCTTAAGTAACAACTTGTGTGAAAATCGCATGTTAATTTCAATTAAAAAAAAAAACTAATGTGCAATAAGTTCGAAGGATAACAGTGTTAAAAAAACCCTAAAATTTATCTGTTTAATGAAATAGAGAGTTGGGTCGTGGGATGGCTGCTAAACTTCAGTACCTAACTAATATATTTTTTTTAAAGAATGTAAATAGTATGACAATTATCAAGTCTTCTGTGACAATTGGTTATTATACAACACTACTAAACAAAAATGGCTTAAATATGTGTTAAATTTAGTTTATTAGCATTAACTGAAACATCTTTTTATTGAACACGATAACCAAGAATTAATTGTATCTTTTTTGATATCATCGATTGTATCTAAGACTAATGAACAATATTTAAATATATAAATAATAACTTTGGAGCAAAAAATATATATATAATTAATCAGTGTAGAGAATATTTCAGATTTCTTTTTTTATATTAGTTTTATACTGTTATGTTGTTTATTTGAATAACAAGGATTGTGGTTTTATAGAACAAGGATTTTTAGATCAACCAAAAATAATTGTGGGTGCCTTCAAAAACAATAATTGTGGGTGTATTGCAGTGGAGTACGGAATAAAACTTGAATTTTAGAAGCGCCAAATATAATCTTTTATATACAGCTAATTGCTAGTGGGGTGCAACAGAAGCAAGGATGAGATGCAATCCAATGTGCTAATAATAGAGGATTGCATGAAATGGAAAAAGGTATATGTTATACAATGCAAAGTGTGCACAACTCTCTTGTTTTATTGGTGTTTAGATTTTATTTTATTTTTTTTATGTTTTACGGATTTTAAACAAACTATAAGTAATTAATGGGAAATTCTAAGACCTCCACTTTGTTCTCATCATTTTTGTGACTCTTTTATTAGCCATCAATCTCTACCATTAGTTCAATAAACCCACACATCATATCAGAGAAAAAAACTAAAAAAAAATTAAAAAAAAAAGAAAAGAAAAGGAAAAGAACAAGTCTCCTTCTCTGTCGCCGGGTGAATTCATTGGCAATCTAGTGACCCCAGTTTTGCAACTACCGTGTGTCGAACTTTGCAAGGAGAGGCTGAGATTGTTGAGAATACTGATGCATTGCGTTTGTGAGATCGTTGTGTGGCGTCGAATTTGTTGATGGAGGCACCAGAGACACGACAATGACAGCACGGATGCGCGACGACATAGAGACCCCTTCCGTTTGGGTTGCAAATCAATAGTGGCTGAATTGTGATAGAACCATATGCGACACTTTCACCCTCTCCACCACCTTAGGTCTTGAGATTCCATCAAGGTCGTGCTGAAAACCGTCACGTTTTGATGCCACCCTTGTTGACTTTGGGTTGAGATCACGAGGAAACGATGTGATGCCACTTACTAATGACGCCACATGCTGTCGAAGGCGTGACTAGGTTCATGACCCACGATGGTTGCATTCCCATTGTGAGACCACCATCATGACCTCCGTGTTAGGTTTTGTTAGATTTTGTTATTCAAATAAGCAGCAAAAAATTAAAATTAAGTCCCACAAAACCCTCGTAGGATCCATGCAATTCGATTATATTGATAAGAAAGTCATAGAATCTTACCAAGATGACAAAAAGGGCAAGATTCTGGAAGGGAGAGAGCGGGTTCACTCTGGTGACACCCTAACTCGAGCTTTTGGTATTCGGGATCGGATTCAGACATTGTTACTTAGAGCAACGTCCTCTGCAGGTATCCACACGAATAGACTCTCTCAAAAACGAATTAGTGTGCTAGCACCCTCTCCTTTTTGTTAAATGACTCTCTCTAATTTTAAGGTTTTAATGTCTTTCGTCTTTTTAGAATGAGAGAACGCCTTTTCTCTTTCTTAATTCGCTTAAAAACCCTAAAACAGATATATATATATATATCTATTGACTTCGAGATAGAGTCAGATTGTAAATATGGTAAACTGTTATTCGAATATGACTCAGAGAGTCTAGATAATGTATGTAATTCGAATATGATTCAGAAAATCTAGATAATGTCAGTAATTCTAATATGAATCAGATAATCTAGATAATGTCAATAATTCTAATATGATTCAGATAATCTAGATAATGTCAGATTCAATGAACCTAGACATATCTAGTACATCAAATCTGGATATTATCAGATTCATTGAACCTAGACATAGTAAACCCAAAATTTGTTTTTAGTCTGTTCTAAATGTGCGACCTTTTAGGTTCACATAACGTTGGTGGTGGGCTTGAAATTTTGTTTCTGGCCCAAAAATCATAAGCGGCCTCTAGCAAGACATTATGATTACCCAAGTTATGCGAATGTCAATAATCCGATATAACCTAATCTGCAATAAGCATTAAAGTTCTTTTGTCACTAGATACCTTGATTAAACATAAGACATTGTTTATGTCATCCTTATACTATTTAATCATATTATTTCTCGATCTTAAGTAGACCGATATTGATAACCCTTATCAATTAATTTCAGTATGGCCATACATTTTACTTCAGTCTAACTTATCGAGGGGCCCATAGATATCTTTCTCATAATAAATGAGGGACAAATTCCTTCTTAATCACTCATATTCCTCACATGATTCACTCTATATCCAACAACAACCCATTCCATCATCCTGTTAAAGATAATATTAGAATATGTCAAAATATAGAACTTGTCATGTAGGAAACCATGGTGATTTCAGGTCAGAGGACTAGGATAATATTATTGTGATGAGAATCACTTATGACAATTATTCATGCAGTATTCTCATAGCGAGTCGATCCAATATATCATTTCTCAAATATGTATTCATGAGTTTACTTAGTATCTCATACACATGATTAGTAAAACATAATCATCAGTCAAACTTCATACTAGTCTTCATTCATTATTATCCCAATAATTAATGACCAACTAGGGATAATTTAGAATATAATTCAATTTTCACCTAAGAGTTTTACTATCAAGTCCCATACTTGATGACCTTAGGCAGAATTAACTATTCATAGAATTAAAATAAAAATAATAATAAAACTGCCTCTTTATTAATAAAATGCAAATGTATCAAAGTTAAAATGTAGTCATTACATAATTGGCCTAGAGCACACCACTAACACTCTGCTCTTGGTCTTATTCGTAGCGGCAGGATCTGCTGCCACCCTCTCAAGCAGGGTGGAGATAAGGTCGTGACCCATCTGTCTCCAGTTGCACTATACCAACAATATCTACATGACCTATCCGCCTCTAGTTGCACTATAGCGACGAGATTTGCAAATCAACAGTGTATTTTTTGTCTTTTAGGAGCTTAGCGGATTTGAGAAAGAGGTAAAAGAGGGACATAGAAGGGAGTTGGTTAGTGCTCATGACACCAGTGGGCATTGGCCCACTAGAGCTGTTCTTTTAGAAAGGGAGGGAGACAATGCTGGCGAAGGTGTCTGAGGGGGAGGTTTTCTTTTTTTCTTTTATTATTTGTTATTTTAAAAATGAAAAAAGTGGTAGGGTGATTTGTTTTTATGAGACTTAGATTTTGAACCATTGGGTTTTAATCCAATGGTTAAAATAAACGGGTCTTATCAATAAGAATTTTGAGTGAGACTTATCATCGCATTTCCCTTAATTAAATTATCACATACATGAATTAAAAACAAAAACAACGGTAATTTTTACGTGGTTCAGAAAAATCCTACACTATAGAGTTAAGTATTAGGATAGATGCCCATAAAACATATAATATTTTGTAATGAACATATTTATAAATAAATAAAGTATACTTATTCATTATATTTACGTGTATCTATTTTGAATATTTTAAGAATATCGTGAAGATTTCATAATTATCTATGTGACTTTAAATATTATATATAAGCGTTATATATAAGAGAGTATTATTTAAGATGATAATTAAAATGATTAGTAACATATAATTAATTATTCAATTAAAATATGGAATTGTTAATTGAACGCTACTAGTACAAGTTATTTCCATTAAAAATAAATCAGTCTTATCTGAATTGTTAATATAGTGAATCATTAAATGAGTGCACTATATATAATGAGATTATATAGGACCAGGACATGATGGGATATAAACAACTAATAAATTTCGTTAAATATAATAAGTCCTAATCACATCAACAGATGGTCATATATAAGATTATCTTAATCCTGAGTTATTAGCAGAATCCTATTTATGGATTTATGTCTTTTGACTTACTCATTACAGATTTGAATATCAAATCTTATTCCTTGTATTTTGGAGGCATGATGAATTAAGTAGCTGAAAATATTAACATTACAAGATAGAATCCATTCCTTCTCTAACAAGAAGTAGATAAATAATTTCCTTTAGTATTGATTCGAGGCTTGAATAATAAGAGCGCTCAATTCATGATTAAGTTCATAAATTTATTATTTACTACAGAATCAATAATACTCAAGGATAAAGAAGTAATCAAACAGGTTAACGGATTTTACTAGCTCTAATTATGAATTATTTATAGACGATCGACTTATATGTAATCGCTATATTAAAGGGATGACTCCAAAAAAAAGTAATTGAATATCTGTAATTTCAAGAGTGCAATTCCAAGTATTTAGTGGAGTTACATTAGAATTAATAAAAAAGCAATATATTAATTAAAGAGTTTAATTAATATATTCGCTTTATTGGAGCTTGAAATTATGGGTCATCCTTGTAAATACTATTTAGACAAGTGAAATTATTAGTTTAAATAATTAATTTAGAATTATGGAATTCTAAATTAAATATCACTCAAAATAAATTAATTATGAATTAATTTATATTTATTAAATAATTAGATTATTTAATAAATAAATAAAATCATTTATTGTGGAAATCACATAGTGGGTAGGTCCCACTGTGTGTGGCCCAAGCACAAAGGAAAAAGTCCTCTTGTGCACTTCAAAGCTTGTTTTCAAAGTTTCCATATTTAGCATTTCTAATTTTGAATAAATGTGATTTAATTTAAATATGAAAAGTTTAATGTGGAAACAAATGAGATTGGGTAAAAAGTAGATTTTCTCTTCCTTCTCCTCTAAATTGGCATCACACAGAGATATGGTATATATGTGCATGTGTGGTGTTTATAGCAGTATAGGAATTGTAAACTTGTGTCTTTTATTTTAATTACATATTTGATATTGAAATTAAAATCAAGAGACTTTCCAAAATTAATTAGCTTTACTGTTCCCTATAAATAGAGGCATCCTCTATTTTTTTAGGTAAACACTTGTAAGTCTTGGAGAGATTGAGAATACTCTATAGAGAAACACTCATATGCATGTCGAGAAAGAAAGAAAAAGAAGAAAAGTTCTTCTATTTCTTCTATTTCTTGAGTGATCATTAGTAACCATGTTTCTTCTACACCCACATGTGGGTTCATCCAGTGCTGAGGACTAGACAAAAAAGACGTTAGTTTCAAAATTAGAAAAAAATCCGTTGCTATAATCATTCCACTTCATCTTCATCTCTCTATGGGTAAGCAAAGTATTTATATATTGTTAGACATGCATGCCCTAAGGAGTAAAATTGTAATATATTTTTGGAGACATTTTTATCAATAAAGAGTTTATTTATTATTTATATACCAAATTGTTGTCCTTTTTACCTTTATATTTGTTAAATATATGATAAGCAAATAAAAGTCTGAGACTGTCAGTCTAAGCTTTCAGAATCAGGCATATGATGGATAGATTATACAGAAGACATGATTTTAAAGGTGACTGTCTAAATCATAAGATCTGCAATCGAGGGAATAAAGTTGGGTGCTTTATTCATGCAAAGATTGTTATGTTGTCTATATTCCTAATAGGAGATGGTTTGTCTTGGCCATAAGAAGTGGACTCTACAAATAGAAACATTGATGCATTGTCATAGGTAACGCTGTATTGAATCCAGACATAAAGTGTAATTGATTTGGATTAATAATTTTGTTTCGATAAATCAATTCACTTTAGACAATCATATGTGTTGTATCTTAATCTTGAGATGAATAGTGAGCTCATTGTCGTGACTTATGTCTTTTGATGTACTAAAGGGTGACATCCATATTTTATGATGGTATGCATACCGGTACTTTAGAGACATGACTCTTGATTGTGTAGACTTGTTATTCATAGATACAAAATCTATAGCTCCTCTTTAGGAGTCGATGATATCCTTTTATATGTGTTGTCCTGTAATTGGAAGACTAGAGCACTTAACCATTTGGATACATAGGTGCAACTGAATGGTATACCGTCATTGGATGATGAGTTTTCCAATGGTGAGATAATAGAATGTAAGAGAAAAATAATTAGAAAAGTAAGATAGAATCTATCCTTAAGCCGATTATGGATAATCCTATGAGGATACGACACATTACGATATGTCATAGAGACTTAGCTATTGGGCTTCATAATTTTATATAGTTCGAGAGTTCAACTCTAAGCTTTTAGTGGAGTAACATTGTAGTTAATAATTATAAAATATATATCTAGGATATTGGATTTCATAATTATCAAGAGCCTATATAGGTCCATCAAGTCCGCTTTGCTAGCTCATAATAAATTCTGTAACGATATGGCATGCTTTTCTAATAAAATGGTGACTTATGTTAAATTATCAGATTGGTTGAAATTCGATAGGATCAGATAATTCATGTCTGTTTATCAGTTGAATTAATTTTGTGAAAAATAAATTCAAGATAAACTTATTGAATTATGAGGAATATTTATTTCCCTAGAGATTATTTAGATATGGTTGTTTTAATCAAATAATTTCTCTATTGAGTTATTTGAATTAAAAATGAGGCTTTATCTAAAGAATCTTGAGTGAAAATAAAAGATTCATAGGGATCATTTATTACAAGTTTGGCAGGCCGATCTGCCATTTTGACCTGCTGAGTTCAGCCTGTTGACCAAACGCTAATCTGATCACGTGTTTTTATCATATATTAATCTAGATTCGAATCTTTGAGACCTTATCTGATAATAACCAACCATGGAGACGACCTCTATAAATAGGAAGTGAGACTCAAAGGTCATTTAGATCAGTTGAGAAATCAAAAGTGAGCACTCTAGTCTATGAGTCTCTAAAACTCCCTTGAGAGCTATTATTCATAAATCACAAACCTTAGTTCTAGGTATTTCTCAATTGGTTGGAAGGAGAGTCACTGGGGAAAAGCTATACGAGGTGTGCCCACATATACTCCTATCGTGGATAAAGAATAGCAAAGAAGACCAGTTGGTTGACGCTCTTCTAGAACGCCTTCTCTTCACAAATTACAGGAGCTCTTTAGCATAAAAGGTTAACAAGATCTGGTTAGTTGATGCAAATAGTATGTCAAACTTGTGTTTTGGAAAATACTTTGATTAAAAATTTTTAAATTTCTACTGCATACTATTTTTTCCAATAATTGGTATCAAAGCTAGGTTTTTACGTAAATTTACTAGTCCTTGATCTCTCATATGCTTGAATTTAATTTTTTAGAGAGTTGGCACTATAAGATTTCTATATATTTATATGTTGTCATGGATTACATGGTAAATGTTTACTAATTAATGGTTATATAACTATTTATTAATTAATTAATTTGTGTCGATTATAGTTCCTTAGAGGTTAGGATGTGTATCTAGGTTTTTCATGTAATTAGATGGCGGTCTATCATCATCGTTTTTGAATTATTATTTAATTTTAAATTTTTAAGAATTTTGTAATTAAATAATCATTTAGAGAAGACAGATCTATCAAATGGATCTAGAAGATGGATGATAGCATTTTATAGGTATTTCCTGAGTCTCTAATGTTATATTGTTCAATTGTTGAAAATAAGATTGAAATATTACATAAAACCGTATTTTCTGAAAATGTGAATTCAGCTCGGTCGGCAAGCTAAACCCCCAGGTTAGACGGGCCGATGGTTGCGGACTGGCAACCTAAACCTCTAGGATTGGCAAGCCTCTCATGGGGTAGAATTCTAACTGCTTTGGCAACAGGCCAAACTTTCAAGTCCGGCAGGCCGATCTGTCATGACCGACAGGCAGAACTATGTAGATCGACATGCCGACAGAGAGATGTAGATTTCCAAAAAAGGTGCATCTTTTCGATGTAGTTTTGATTTTATTTTTGGGACAATTCTGAGAAACATTAAATTTGGATATGTCTGAAAATATGGAGTATTCGATCTATGCGGAATTGAAGACTTGAAGATGGAAAATACATGAAGAAGGATACAATTTGCAAATTCAAGGATGAAGAATCGATATTATGTTTCGATTAATCTCTTGTAACCTTTATTTTCTATTCTAAGGTGGGACTATAATATTACGGCTTTTTATTATTATTTTACTTGTGGCTTTGCATGATTGCTTTGCTTGTCTGAATTATAATATGATTTACCATGTATGTTGATAACATATCACATAGAATAGGGTGTGCTACTCATTAAAACTTGTTCATGCATGTTTTTTTAAAATAAAACCTTCCTTTTAAAAGATTGAGTGGGATAAGGTTTTTAAAGAGAGGACCAACGACCTCCATCGTTGGTCTGCAAATAGTACATGGTGGTTCCAACCCCTAAGAAGAGACTTTATCATGTATTGGGTTTGATCTCCAAGAGGATAAGATATTTTAGCATGATTTATCGTTGCATACCCCTAGGTGGTGATTATAAATCATGGATAAAATATTGAAACGATGGTTATACACTCATGTTGATTTTATTATTAACCTCCCCTAGGAGCTCTATTCATAAAATTAATAGCCAAAGAAACGATTATTAATATATGCTAGATCATACAGGTCTTGGATGGCATATATTAATCAAGAGGAGATCCATGTTCATAATTAAGTTTGGCAAGTCTCCCCTAGGTGACTTGTTGAATTTGAGTTGGGAATTATCATTGTAAGGTTGTGATATTTTCAAGGTTTTGACACATAAACACACTTGTATGTATACTTGATTGTGTTATCTTACTAAACTATTATGGTATGTTAGCTTATGTTTGGTATATGGTTCTTTATTATAGATTAAAAATGTCTAAAAAAATTTTATCATCAATACTCGATAAAAAACAATTAATTGGTGAGAATTTTAATAATTGAAAACGGAACCTAAATATCGTCATGTCCTTTGAAAAGCTAAAATTTATGCTGACAACATCGTGTCCTCCCGAGCCTACAAGAGATTCCAATAATGAGCAAATCCAAGCATATGATCACTGGAAAGATCTTAATGATTAGGCCCCTTGTTATGTCATGGCCAACATGAATAACGTGCTGCAGGCTTAACATGAAAATTATGAGATTACGAAGCAAATCTTGGATAATCTTGAAAACATGTTTAGAGGCCAGGCCCTAACAAAATGGCAAAGGGCACTTCAGAAACTTCTAAACTACAAAAAATAACTGGAGACTCCTGTGGAGGAGCATATGATGTTGGTCATGGGTTACCTTGCTAAGGCTCAAGCCAATGGAGTTGATATTGATGCTAAAACACATATGACTATAGTCTTTGAGACTCTATCTAAGGAGTTTATCCCATTTAGAGCTTCATTTAATTTGAGCAATAGATAGGATTTGACCTTGACTGAGTTAATAAAGTAGTTACAAGAGTTTAAAAATCTTATAAGGGAAACTCCTGTTGGTGGAGAGGCCAACTTGGTAGCTGCCTATGGTTCCAATCTTAATGTTGGAAATGGAAAAAAGCAACTAGCCAAGAAGGGGAAGTCTTTTATTCCTACAAACGGCAAGAACAAGAAGAAGAAAAAGAAGAAGCTGAAGAAACTCAAGTGCTTTTTTTGTGAAAAGGTTAGGCATATTAAGAAGAATTGCAAAGACTTCCTTTTCTGAGGAGGTAGGTATGATCTTCTGGTTATTGAAACTTGTTTGGTTGAGGAATCCAATGACACTTAGGTCATAGATTTTAGAGCAACTAATCATGTTTGTATTTCTCTATAGGGGTTCAAAGAAATGAGAAGTCTGTTGCATGAAGACTTCATGCTTTGGATGGACAATGGATCCTTAATGTTGGCTAAAGAAGTGGGAGACGTCCATCTTTATTTTGATAATTATAGGAATTTAGTTTTGTGAGATTGTTTTTATGTTCCTAAATTAAAAAGGAATTTAATTTCTATAGCTTGTTTATTTAAAGACTCTTATGTAGTTTCTTTTAATAATAAAGTGGTGATTTGTAAAAACAAATCTTTGATCTGCGATGGATGGATGTAAAACAATCTATACTTTATTAAACCTAAGATGAACTTACTACTTAATACTAAGGTTAATGATAAAAACTCTAAAAGACTTAAAACTTCTCACTCTAATAAGACATATTTTTGGCATTTGTGACTAGGTCATATTAATCTGAATAGGATTTAAAGGTTGATAAGGGATAGACCTTTAAGTCACTTAAAGATGGAATCTATACCATAATATGAATCTTATTTGAAGGGTAAAATGACCAAAAGACAATTTGGGTCTGAGGGCAATAGGGCCAAAGAAGTTCTAGAACTTGTGTATAATGATGTTTGCGGTCCTATGAACATCCGGGCACCTGGAAGGTGTGAGTATTTTGTCACTTTTATTGATGATTACTCAAGGTATGGGTATATGTATTGAATGCACCATTAAAGTGAAACTAGTGACAAGTTTAGGGAGTTTTAGGCTGAAGTAGAAAAGCAATTGGGTAGACCTATAAAGGCACTTCAATCCGATCGAGGTGGTGAATACATTTTTTATGAGTTCTTAGAACACTTATTAGAGAATGGGATTTTATCCCATTTGACTGCATCTAGCACCCTACAATAGAATGGCGTGGCTGAGAGAAGAAATAGGACTTTGTTGGACATGGTTAGGTCCATGATGAGTTGTTCATCATTGCCTTTATCCTTTTGGGGATATGTACTACAAACTGCATGTTATCTTTTGAACAATGTGCCCTTAAAATTAGTTCTTAAAACTCATCACAAGTTGTGGATGGAGAAAAGGACATCCTTAAACCATATTCACATATGGGATGTCCAACTCATGTCCTGTTTAAGGACCAAATAAGCTGGAAGCATGTTTGGAAGTTTGTATGTTTGTAGGATATCCAAAAGGGACTAAAAGAGGTTATATCTATAACCCCAAGGAAAATAAAGTCATGGTTTCAACTAATGCAACTTTACTTGATGAAAGTTACATGGACGACTTTACGCCTTAAAGCAAAGTAGTGCTCGAGGAATTGGCAAGTGATTCGATCATTCTGGGGGTTTCAAATGAAACCGTTCCAATTAGTGTAGAAAAACCAACCGAACAACAACCTAAGGGGTTTTAGCACAGTGGGAGGATCGGGCGTCAACCTAAGAGGTATATATATAATGGTGATGCTTTTTTGGCTGAATCGGTAGAACATGACATGGATCGTTACACTTACGAAGAGGCTATAAAGATCATTACACTTTTGGGTTCGCATAAAATATGAACGAACCATGTGTTTACAAACACATTAAGGATGGGAAGGTTATTTTTCTACTGCTTATGTAGATGATATTTAGCTAATTGGTAATGATATTGGGGATTTGTCATCAGTCAAACTATGGTGACCAAGCAATTTGACATGAAAGACTTGGGTGAAGCTATTTATGTTTTCGGTATCAAGATCTTTTAAGATAGGAAGAACATAATGATAGCTTTATCCCAAGCAGGTTACATAGATAAAATTCTTAAGAGGTTGTAACACATAGAAAATTTAATTAAGCATAATTAGTGTTTAAATGGTGGATTAGGATGCCTTGGTGTAAATTTGAACTTAATCTAAGTATTTTTTGGTATTTTAAATTTATCCCACTTTTAATTATTTCTATATGATATTTTAAATTTTGGAACAAAACATTTGCCAAATACTCGATATGCAATAATTACAAAACCATCTGCTGGGGACACAGTTTTACTCTGCAAACCACTCCTTCCCTTCTTTTTATCTCCCTCTCTCACTCTCACTCTCCCTCACTCTCTTAGACTCTCTTCCTCTATCTTTTCCCTCTCTCCCATGCTGCCCTCTCTCTTTCTCTTCATCTCATTATTTTGATTTCAAAATTTTTAGCTTAAGATTCGAATCTTAGCTGGATTGGGAGCTTAGGAGTGCGAATGGACTTCCACAAAACTATTTTAAAGCTTCAATTTGAGGTCAGTTTCCTCGTTTTTCAAATTTCAAACTTTTGTTCTAAATTTTTCCATTTCTTTAAAATGTTGTAATCTAAGTTTCTTGAGCTTAGGAAACCCTTAATCTAAGTTAGTAGAACTCAAATCATCTAGAATCTAGACTTGATTGAGCAAGATTTGGATTAGATCAAGTTTTTTTCTTTTTTCCTCATTTTTGAATTTCTTTCAAATTTTTACGAAAATCTTGCTTAAAGTTGTTTAAATGTGTTCTATTATATGTTTTTTTCATTTATGACCAATATATATGCTTTGAGACTTAAAAACAGGTTTAGAATTGATTTTTGGGCCTGGGGAGGCCTAGAATCGAAGTCTCAAACCTCCCATGTTTTTCCAGTTTGGTAGGCTGAACTCAATGTTCGGCAAGCCGGATTCATAAGTTCGGCATGTCGAATTCATCTGGTCTGCAAGCCGAACCTGGGCTAGTTCAACAGGTTCCAGGGGTTTCGGTAGGCCAACCAGACCTTGTGAAATATGACTCTTTTCGCCCGTTTTTCATCGTTTAAAATCTAGATAAAGATTTTAACCTCATGAAATGATTTGTGAACTCTAAAGGCATGCAAAAGCACCATGAAATTGCTTAGCGATGTAGAATGCCTTAAGCTCAATATTGATAGACTTAGTTTCTATTTAAGGTTGTTCGTAGTTCCATGGAGCTAACATATAATGAATCAGGACTGCTGTGTTGAACGTTTGTATGGGATATCGAGATAGGACTTTTATTCCTTCTTCTTGGTAGCCATGTTTTTAAAGGGTTTGGCCATAAAGCATTTCCTTTTGAATGTTTTCAAGAAATGAAATTTATTACTTATCTTCATTATTGGTTAAATAATTAATGATCACAATGAACGTGATGAGAATATCCAGTAAATGAGGCATGATAATGATATGACACGAGATGTGTCAGTTAGTACTGTCCAAAATGATAAAATATAGCATAATGCCATGTATAGAGATCGGGTCGTGGGGAGCGCAACCTTGAGGGTAGGTCCTAAAACCCAACTAGGCCACTTTGGTGGTGATTCATATGGCTTTGCCAAAAACATGATAATGAGACTGTCTATAGAAAAATAAATGACTAATCGGTATGAATAAATTTAATGAACTTCAGTTAGTTATTTGTTTATTTATTTTTCTTGTTTTATAGCTTTTGTTTAAAGATGAATTACATGCTTAAATTAAATGTTTTCAAAAGATTAGTTTTACTAAGCCTTTCGCTCACAATTTTCTCGTTGTAAAACTCTTCCCCCTTCTAGGTGGAATCCAGCTTAAGGAAAACTGAAGAACCCTCTAGGGTATTTCTTTATAAGAAAGGCATGTAATATTTCAATTTATGTCCCTTTTTATTTGGACTACGTTATGTATTTAATATTACTGATATTATGTGTGCATACTACTTTGGATCCAATGGGGCCTAATGGTGTTTGTTTATTTAATATTTTACTCTGCTTTGCTTGCTTTCATATTTTAACAAATATCTTAAAAAGTTTTAAATATCCTACATTCTTGTAATTAACTTAATAACTTTTAAAATGGCAGTTTTTATTAAAAATTTAATTTATTTAATCTAATTAATCTGTCACATTACCACCCAGATTTCAGGACATGACCGATTGGCATCAGAGCCTTTGGTTTATAAACCTTGGGAATTGTGCACACATAGGTATGACAATAAAAAAAACCACTGATGGTCCAATTTTATTTTTAGAATTGAGAGAATGGCACCAAGACGTCGTCCAGCTACTGCAGATGTGAATCCTGCAGATGAAGAAGGCCTGATGGGGGCGATGTTCACAACCTGTCGACAGATGACAATGAGGGCTAGGCCTGAGGATTCAAGGCGAGCCGCTACCATGCATATTTTAAAGAGTTATGTTGCCCATTCATTCTGACTTTCGATGGGAACGGGGACCCACAAATCGCTGAATACTTGTTAGATTCAATAGTGAAGCACTTGGATATTCTCAAAGTATTGATGGAGTATCACATTGATTTCATAGCTTACAAGTTGGAAGGCAGCGCCAATACATGGTGGAAACAAGCAAAGCGTCTGGAAAACGCTGGAAACATCACTTGGGATAGATTTAAGGAGCTGTTTCATGAGCGCTACTTTCCGTTGGGATACAGGGATCAGAAAGTTACCAAGTTTTATCGATTGGAGCACCGTGATATAAGGGTTTGAGAGTACGAGGCTAAGTTCAATGAGTTGGCTAAGTTTACTCCATCCACTTTGCCATCTGAGCAATAGAAATGCATTAAGTTCTCGGACAAGCTTAAGGCATCTATCCGACGACAAGTGGTGGCCTTGCGACTCTGGAATTTCGATGAGTTGGCATCTAAAGCAATCTCTGTGGAAAGTGAACATGCTCTTTATAGCGAGAATTGGGCAAGGACATCAAGAGGACCCCAAAGAAGTGATAGGAGGAGTAGTGGTGGCCGCCAAGCCTAGGTGAAGAACTAGTAGGAAAATTCTAATAGTGGGAGCAATGGTTCGTCAGGTAGGGGTGCAACAACCCCCATAGTTTTCATTGTCATTATTGCCAACAACCAGGACACATCAAGAGGAATTGCCCAACTAGAAACACTCGACAGGGATTCTAAGCCGAAGAAGGTGCAAGCCGTCAGTTCCAAGGTCAACTTCTAACTCTGTCGTAGTAACCTTCTCAACTGTCGTTTCATCAGTCCACTCCATAGTAAATGCAGTACCCGATGCAAGGATATCAGCAACAAGGTTTCCAGTGGAACACTCCATAGTATCGAGTGCCAAGTGTAGCCAGCGTGCACTCGCCTCAACCGCAGCAATATCGGCCGACTAATCTGAGACCCAGCAATGTTAACTAGGGAAAAGGGAAGTCTCCAGCCCGGGTCCACACCATGACATCAAGGAGTTCAGATGCTCAAACCAGCAGCATTGTAGTTGATAGTACGGTTTTAGTTTTTCAATGTTTAGCTCATGTTCTATTTGATACTGGTGCGACTCATTCTCTCATTTTGAGTTCTTTTGTACATGCCTTGGGTTAAGAAGTAGAGGCATTTGATGAGTCCTTGATGATTTCCTCACCATTGGGGTAGGTGTATGTAAATTGTATATGTAAATCCTGTAAAATAATGATTAGGGGTAAGACTTTGAAAAGTGATTTGATTGTAATCCCCATGAGATAGTATGATGTAATCTGGGGAATAGACTTGTTGTTTAGATATAATGCCCTAGTTGACTGTCAACTTAGAAAGGTAACCCTGGTGTCTGATAGGGGGACGACGATCACTTACTAGGGTAATCGGGTAATGAGTGAACGACTCATGAAACCGTGTCTTAGAGGAGGAATTTAGTTTGTTATGTGCTTCTCCTAGATCTAGAAGAAGAGTCTAGTGCAACAGGGAGGAATACAACAATACTAGTGGTTGATGAGTTCGATGATGTCTTCCCTGATGAGTTACCAAGATTACTGCCACACCGGGAGATCGAGTTCAGCATTGAGTTATTTCTCAAAACTACTCAGATTTTTGTAGCTCTGTATCGTATGGCATTGGCAAAAGTGAAAGAACCCAGGAAATAGCTTCAGGAATTAGCAGATAAAGGGTATATTCGAAACAGTAAGTCTCCATAGGGCGCATCGATTTTGTTTGCCAAGAAGCATGATGATACCCTCCGATTGTGTATTGATTATCGACAGGTGAATCTGGTCACCGTGAAGAATAAGTACCCATTACCTAGCATCGATGAGTTCTTCGATCAGTTAGGAGGTTCCTGATACTTCTTGAAGATAGATTTGTGATCAAGATGCCACTAGCTTAGGATTAGGGAAGAGGATATTCCCAAGACAGCTTTCAAGACTCAATATGGACACTTTGATTTTCTAATGATGCTGTTTGGGTTGACAAATACTCTTGCAGCTTTCATGGATTTAATGAACAGGATTTTCAGGCCTTATTTAGATCAGTTTGTGATCGTGTTTATTGATAACATACTAATCTAGTCTAAGACCTAGGAGGAGCATGAGTTGCATCTTAAGATTGTGCTTCAGACTCTATGAGACCACCAACTATACTCCAAAAAGGAAAAGTGTAAATTCTGGTTAATCGAAGTTAAGTTTCTAGGACATATCATCTCCGAGCAGGGCATCTCAATAGATTCAGCCAAGATTGAGGCTATAATACAGTGGGAATGACCAAGGAACGTAGCTGAAATTCTCAACTTTTTAGGACTTGCTAGGTATTACAGGAAGTTTATGAAGGGATAGCGACTCCATTGACGCCGTTGATCAGGAAAAATGTCAGGTTCGAATCGGATAAGGATTGTGAATATGCTTTTCAAGAGTTGAAGAATTGGTTGACTACTACTCCTGTGTTGATTATTCCGAACAATGATGAGCCTTATGAGATCTACACCGATGCATTAGGACGAGGATGAGAATGCGTGTTGATGCAGCATGGATGAGTTATGGCTTATGGATCGCGACAGCTAAGGCCTCACAAGCAAAACTATCCCACTCACGACTTGGAGCTTGCAGTAGTGATTCATGTCTTAAAGATTTGAAGATGCTACTTGTATGGAGAGACTTTTAAGGTTTTCTCGGACCACAAAATCTTAAGATATTTGTTCACACAAAGGGATTTGAATACAAGACAGCGGAGATGGATGGAGTATATAGAAGACTATGACTTCATGTTATAGTATCATCTAGGCAAGGCCAAAGTAGTCGCGGATGCACTTAATAGGAAGTCTTCAGGATTTCTAGCATGCTTAGCACTCGAGGATTAGAAGAGAGACGCGATAGTGAGTATAGGTTGTAGAACTATGATGGTGGCGATTAGGTTTTGGTGTACCACATGGAATCGACTCCAGCACTCATTCAGATGATAAAGCAGAACCAATGGCAAGACAAGCACCTTTAAGGGATTTGGACACAAATCCAGAATGGGGAGCAATTTGAAGAGTGGAGATTCATGCAGATGGGTTGCCATACTTCAGGGAGTGTCTAGCAATACCTGCAATCGAGGACGTGACGAAAGCTGTGATGGACGAAGCTCATAGGTCTTAGTTCGCTATTCATCGGAGGAGCATGAAGATGAACCGTGACTTGAAGAGGCAATATTGGTGGAGAGGCTTAAAGAGGGATGTCTAGGAGTACGTGGCCAAGTGGGTGACTTGTCTCCAGGTGAAAGCCGAGCATCAAAAGCCCGCTGGTCAGCTTCAGTCGCTTCCAATTCTAGGGTGGAAATGGGAGCATGTTATGATAGATTTCCTCAGTAGATTGTCAAGGACGAAGCAAAGACTTAACATGATTTGGGTTATCATCGATAGGTTGATGAAATCAATGCATTTCATTCCTTTTAGGTCAACATGTTCAAGACGAGTTGTTGGAGAGTTATATCTGTAGAATATAGTGAGGTTGCACGGAGTTCCCTTGTTCATCACTTTCGATAAAGACACCTGATTTAACGCCAAGTATTGGAGGAGCTTTTAGGAGGCTTTGGGCATATATTTAAACTTTAGCACGGCCTTTCATCCTTAGACTAATGGGCAGTTCGAGCAGGTTATTTAGATTTTTGGGGATATGCTACGTGCTTGTGTCTTAGACTTTAGCGAGAATTGAAAGAAATATTTTCGTTTAACGAAGTTTGCATACAACAATAGTTATCAAGCAAGCATCAGGATGGCACCGTTTGAAGCACTTTATGGGCGGCTATGTCAATCACCAATGTGTTGGGTAGAGCCAGAAGACATGGTTGTTCTTGGACCAGATGAGATCCATGATAAAAAGTCACCATGATTCATGTTTGGTTGAGGTCTCCTCAGACTAGGCAGAAAAGTTACGCATATAGGAGGTACCAACCTCTAGAGTTCAAGGTAGGAGATTTTGTTTTTCTAAAAGTTTCAGTACGCAAGGGCATATCGCTTTTCTATGTAAGTGGGAAACTTGCACCAAGGTACATCGGGCCGTTCGAGATTGCTCAACGTGTAGGTGTGGTCGCTTACCACCTAAATCTTCCTCCCGAGCTTTCCCACGTTCATGACCTGTTTTATATGTCGATGCTTCAAAAATGTCTACACGAGCCAAGCAAGATCATCTTATTCCATGATGTACAGATTCAAGAAAACACAACTTACGAGGAGTTGCTAGTTTAGATCATCGATTGGCAGGTTATAAGCTTGCGATGGCGTGAAATACCACTAATGAAAGTCTTGTGGCAGTATCATGGAGCAGACAAGCGACTTGGGAATTGGAATCGACTATGAAGGAGTTGTACCCTTATTTGTTTTGTTTTTTATTTGACCTTTAATTTCGAGGACAAAATTTTCCTCAGGGGTGAAGAGTTGTAAAACCCAAAAAATTTAATTAAGCATAATTAGTGTTTAAATGGTGGATTAATATGCCTTGATGTAAATTTGAACTTAATCTAAGTATTTTATGGTATTTTAACCCACTTTTAATTATTTCTATATGATATTTTAAATTTGGGAACAAAAGAATTTATCAAATACCCGATATGTCCCAATCACAAAACCATGTGCTGGGATACATTTTACTATGCAAAACCACTCCTTCCCCTCTATTTATGTCCCTATCTCACTCTTACTCTCCCTCACTCTCTTAGACTCTCTTCCTCTCTCTTTTCCCTCTCTCCCATGCTGCCCTCTCTCTTTCTCTTCCTTTCTTTATTTTGATTTCAAACTTTTGAGCTCAAGCTTAAAATCTTAGCTGGATTGGGAGCTTAGGAGCACGATTGGACTTCCATAAAACCATTTTAAAGCTTCAATTCTAGGTTAGTTTCCTTGTTTTTTAAATTTCAAACTTTTGTCCTAAATTTTTCAATTTCTTTAAAATGTTGTAATTTGAGTTTCTTGAGCTTACGAAACCCCTTAATCTAAGTTAGTAGAACTCCAATCATCTAGAATCTAGGCTTGATTGAGCAAGATTTAGATTAGATCAAGTTTTTCTCCGTTTTCCTCATTTTTGGATTTCTTTGAAATATCTATGAAAATCTTGCTTAAAGTTGTTTAAATGTGTTCTATTATGTTTATTTATCATTTATGATCAATATATATGCTATGGGACTTGAAAAACAGGTTTAGAATTGATTTTTGGACTTGGTGATGCCGAGAATCGAAGCCTCAGACCTCCCATGTTTTTCCAATTCAGTAGGCCGAATTCACAGGTTCGACTTGTTAGATTCATCTAGTTGGCAGGCCAAACCTGGGCCAGTTCGACCGGTCGGTCCTAGCTAGTCGGCTGGCCGAACTGCAGAGTCCGATAAGCCAAACTAGGGGTTCCGATAGGCCAACCATCCCTTATGAAAAATGACTCTTTTTGCCCATTTTTCACTGTTTAAAACCTAGATTAAGATCTTAACCTCATGAAATGATTTTGTGAACTCTAAAGGCATACTAAGACACAAATGAAATAGCTTAGGGATGTAGCATGCCTTATGCTAGATATTGATAGACTTAGTTTCTATTTAAGGTTGTTCATGGTTCCGTGGAGCTAACGTATAGCAAATCAGGACCGCGGTGTTGAACGTTTGTACGACATATTGAGGTAGGACATTTATCCCTTCTCCTTGGTAGCCATGTATGTAAAGGGTTTGGCCATAAAGCATTTCCTTTCAAATGTTTTCAAGATATGAAGTTTTTTACTTATCTTCATTATTGGTTAAATAATGAATGAACGAAATGAGAATATCTAGTAAATAAGGTATGATAATGATATGACAACGGATGTATCAGTTATTACCATCCGGAATGATAAAATAGAGCATGATGCCATGTACAGAGATTAGGTCATGGGAAGCACGACCTTGGGGGCAGGTACCGAAACCCAGGTGGGCCACTTTGGTTATGATTCATATGGCTTTGCCAAAAACATGATAATGAGACTGTCTATGGATGAATAAATGACTAATCAGTATGAATAAATTTAATGAACTTGAGTTAGTTATTTGTTTATTTATTTTTCTTGTTTTATAGCTTTTGTTTAAAAATAAATTATATGTTTAAATTAAATGTTTTCAAAAGATTAGTCTTACTAAACCTTTCGCTCATATTTTTCTTGTTTTAGAACTCTTCCCCCCTTCTAGGTGGAATCCAGCTTAGGGAAGACTAAAGAACTAGGAAGGAACCACAGGATTAGGATATCATTGTCTAGGGTATTTCTTTATAAACAACGCATGTAATATTTCAATTTATTTCCCCTTTTATTTGGACTGTGGTTATATATTTAATATTATCGATATTATGTGTGTATACTAATGTGGGTCCGATGGGGCCCAATGGTGTTTGTTTATTTAATATTTTAATCTACTTTACCTGCTTTCATATTTTAACAAATATCTTAAAAAGTTTTAAATATCCTACATTCTTATAATTAACTTAATAACTTTTAAAATGGCATTTTTTATTAAAAATTTAATTATTTAACCTAATTAATCTGCCACGTCACCTCCTAGATTTCGAGGCATGATAGAAGGATGTATTGCAGGATTCCAAGAAAGGCAGGCAACCATCTACGTCTAGAATTACTCTTTCTAACAAAGACTCACCAAAGTCTGATAAGGAAAGAGAATACATGAAGAAGGTACCTTATGCTTCGGTAGTAGGTAGTCTCATGTACGCCATGCGTTGCACATAACCGGATATTAGTTATGCGATCAGGATAGTAAGTTGATTTCAGTCAAATCTAGGACAGAACCATTGGGTTGTAGTTAAGCATATTTTCAAGTACCTAATAAGGACTCGCGGGTAGATGCTTGTGTATTCATGTGAGGATTTAACACCTCTAGGATACACTGACTCGGATTTCTAGTCTTGTTTGGATTTGAGAAGATCGACTTTGGGTTTTGTGTTTACTCTGGGTGGTGTGCCATTGTTTGGAGAAGTGTCGAGCAAGATTGCATTTTGGATTCAACAATAGAGGCTGAGTATGTGGTAGCTAGTGATGCTTCGAAAGAAGCAGTGTGGCTCTGCAAGTTCTTTGGGGATCTTAAGGTAGTTAGTGGTATGGATAAGGCGGTATCGTTGTATTGTGATAACACTGTAGCGATAGCTAATGCTAACGAAGGCAAAATTTAATAAGAAGTGTAAGCATATAGATCGAAAGTATAATGTGACAAAGGACTTTATCGAGGGCAAGCATGTTGCTACATACAAATCACATCCGAGGACAATTTAGCTTATTCATTCATGAAGACACTAACTACAAGAGCTTTCGAGTGGCATGTGCAAGCTATAGGGATGCGGGATTTGTCATATTTACTCACTTAGTGCAAGTGGGATATTGTTAGACATGTTTGCCCTAAAGAGTAAAAATGTAATATGTTTTTGGACAAATTTTTATTAGTATAAGTTTATTTATTATTCATATACCAAATTGTTGCCCACTTTACTTATCATATTTGTTGAATATATGATAAGCAAATAAAAGTTTTAGACTGTCGGTCTAAACCTTTAGAACCAAGCATATGATGGATTGATTATGTAGAAGACATGATTCTAAAGGTGACGGTTTAAATCATAAGATCCACAATCGAGGAATAAAGTTGGGCACTTTATTCATGCAAAGATTGTTATGTTGTCTATATTCATGATAGGAAATGATTTGTCTTGGCCATCAGAAATGGACTCCTTGAATAGAAACATTGGTGCATTGTCATAGGTGACGATGTCTTGAGTGTAATTGATTTTGATTAATAATTTTGTCTTGGCAAATCAATTCACTTTAGACAATCATATGTGTTGTATCTTAATCTTGACATGAATAGTAAGCCCATTGTCTTGACTTATGTCTTTTGATGTGCCAAAGGGTGACATCATTATTTTATGATGATACACATACTGATATGTTAGAGACATGACTCTTGATTATGTAGACTTGTTATTCATAGATATGAAATCCATAGCTCCTCTTTAGGAGTCAATGATATCCTCTTATATGTGTTATCCTGTAATTGGAATACTAGAGCGCTCAACCATTTGGATACATAGATGTAACCAAATGGTATACCCTTTTTGGATGGTGAGTTTTCCGATAGTGAGACAATGGAATGTAAGAGAAAAATAATTGGGAAGGTAAGACAAAATTTATCCTTAAGTTGATTATAGATAATCCTATAGGGATACGATACATTATGATATGTCTTGGAGACTTAGCTATTTGGGCTTTGTAATTTTATATTGTTCGAAAGTGCAGCTTTAAGCTTTTAGTGGAGTAGCGTTAGAGTTGATAATTATGAAATGTATATCTACGATATTGGGTTTCATAATTATCGAGAGCTTTAACTATATAGGTCCATCATATTCCCTTTGCTAGCTCATAATAAATCCTGTAGCGATACAACGTATTTTTCTAATAAATTAGTGACTTATGTTAAATTATCAGATTGGCTAAAATTTGATAGGATCAGATAATTCATGTCTGTTTATCAGTTGAATTAATTTTATGAAAAATAAATTCAAGATAAACTTGTTGAATTATCGAGAATATTTATTTTGCTAGAGATTATCTAGATATGGTTGTTTTAATCAGATAATTTCTCTGTTGGGTTATTTGAATTAAAAATGAGGCTTTATCCAAAGAATCTCAAGTGAAAAATAAAAGATTTGTAGGAATCATTTATTGTATGTTTGTCAGGCCGATCATCAGGTTCAGCCTACCGATGGAGTAAATTCGACAGGCCAATCTGCCAGTTTAGCCTGCTGACCTAAGGATAATTTGGTCACATGTTTTTCCGTGATTTTATTAGATATTGATCTAGATTTGAATTTTTAAGGCCTTATATAATAATAACCAACCATGGGATGATTTCTATAAATAGGGAGTGAGACTCAAAGGTTATTTAGATCAGTTGAGAAATTAAGAGTGAGCACTCTAGTTTATGTGTCTCTGAAACTCCCCTGAGAGCTATTGTTCACAAATCATGAATCTTAGTTTTGGGTATTTCTCAATTGGTTAGAAAGAGAGTCACTAGGGAAAAGCTGTATGAGGTGTGCCCACACATACTCCAATCGTGGATTGAAAATAACAAAGAAAACTAGTTGATTGAGGCTCTTCTGGAATGCCTTCTCTTCACAGATTGTTGGAGCTCTTCAGCATAAAAGATTAGTAAGATCTAGTTAGTTTATGTATATAGAATGTCAAACTTGTGTTTTAGAAACTACTCTGATTAAAAATTTTTAATTTCCGTTGCATACTATTTTTCCAACATATATTTATTCATGCATGAAAGTAATATAATTTATAGCGTTTTACAAAAGTTTTGAGAAAATTTTTGTTATACACTATTCATGCCTTTACCACATTTCTGATATTTTTTGTGAAAAACATTTTCCAAGACAAACATTATGCTTATCTATTGAACAATCTAATAAATTATAAAGATTAAAGATACTAATGTGACTTAAACAGATAAAAGATTCCTCCTTTGGTTTGTTACCATTGTGTAGAATCAACATGCTAGACTTGTTCAATGAGCACCGCTCATCTTGAACTTGCTACATGAAGTCCCTTCAAAGCTACAAATTGGCTTCTTTTTGAATTTTTTTTTCCCAAAGAACATAATAAGAAGGTCTCACCCATTTGGAAGATATTTTTTTAAGTTTAAAACCAAAAACCTTAGACCAAGTAGGCTCTTCCTAAACTACTGAAAAATTGATGAACAAATTATTTTTGCCGCTTAGGGTTTTTTTTTTTAAAAAAAAAAATCTAAGTTTTAAAACCAAAACTAAACTATTTTTTCTCACTCTCATAGAAAAATATTCAAAACTCAAATGAAGAGCTAAAATAATCTGTTTATAAAAAGTCTACACTTTAAGTTTAATCAAATTTGTTTTTAAGATAAGCTACAATTCTATTGCAACATAATATAGTCTATTATAACAATCTGACAACGAGATCTAAAAACTAACGTTTTTGAACTTTGTAAAATCTATGATTTTATCTTAGATTAAATATACAAATTTAAATCTAACAAAACATTAGATTGCATTTTCTTCCAAAAAAAACTCTTTAAAAACATCTAAAAACCAAAAGATAATTTTAAATTTCAAAACATATCTTTTTAAGAAAATTATATGCTATGTCACACTTTTAAAAGTTGTATTTATTTATGCCACACTATCATTCATATTATATGTTAAGCTATGCCACAAATGAAAAGTATTGGCATTTATAAAAAGTAAATCTTAAAAGATGACATTTATGAAAATTTCCCTATCTTTTAAGTATGTGACATATCCTTACTTTTTCTCCAAGTTTTTAATCTTCTAATCTTTATTTTTTGATTCTCTGTCATCCTTCTTAGGATGAGATCTTCAACTAAAGGTGTGGGTACCTGTAGGTATAGGGGTTAATAAATGAGGGCGGGGATAGATATGGGTGCTTATATTATCCTTAGTCGAGGGCGGGATGGAGGCGGGGGTACTGATATAGATGTGCTTTTATTTTTTAAATCATATTTGTATTATTTATTTAAAAAAAAAACCTTAATTGAGTTGGCATGGAAGTAATGAACAATATTTTTTATATTTTCAATATTTTAGTTTGAAAACTTTAGTTTAATTACATTCTTGGAAATTTAAGAATTTGGTTTCATATGGCTTTGAGATTTGCTTAGTTATTTTAGAGTTTGGATTTTCTTCTAAGACTTTGGCTTGTTTTCATGAGATATTAATGCTATACTATGGAATTTAATATTTAATTTGATGCAATTTTATTTTAAGTGCGCATTTTTTTTAAGTTCTTAAAGAGTAAATGGATAAGGTATAAAAAAAGTCTCCTTACTGGGGATTCCCCAATACTACCTCATTTAATGCAAGTATTGAGAACAGGTACAAGGGCAAAAGTGAAGAAGAGGGTGAGGGGAGAAGAATCTCCATCCTTATTCCTATAATGTCTAAAAAAATCTAGTAATTAATAAATATAATTAATTAAAGATTTTTTCATAACTATGCCATTAAGTTCATAAACAAGCTTTTAGAACCTATAAGTGCGAGTTTCGGTTAGATTATCGGGCACAACAACTATATGACAAGCTCAATCGTACTATACGTGTTGAACAAGTTTAGTAATAACCATGAGACTTTAGCATGACGACTTAATGATAAACCAAGATAGCTGATAATAAGATGAACGGATATGAAATAGTGCAGTACTTTAAGAGAATGATTAACTTGAGACAAGTCAACACATCCTTAATAGTCGGAATAGGATTTTGGCCCGATAGTTAAGTACTTGATCTGTTTATCTAATTGAATTCAAGTAATTAAGTTAAGGGTTTTTCTTGAAAACCCAAACACTTATTGTACGTAAGGATTTGTGAAATTTCAACTTAAATTCTATTATTCTATTATTAAAGCAAATTTGGTAGTATATAATACCGTCAAGCATTAAGAGAAAGAGAAACTATTAAAAATCAATTCCAAATTAGAATACCTTCTATGTCAAAGTCAAGATGAAGAGAGTTTATCAACATGAAACCTGAAATACAATAGATAAGAATTTCAAATAGTACTACATTAGCAACGTGCAGATTGATACACTAACCCAATTAAATGACATTAGTTAGCTCTCGCTTGATGTAAAGAGTTTCATGATAGTAAACATCACAAACTAGTGCTACAAGTGCTATGACCTTGAACAATTATTGTAACGATCAAGAAAATCCTAAAACTAAATATTGTAATTTAAATATTTTAGTCAAGGATTTTTGGAAAATTTTTATAGTTTAGTTTTATGAATTTTTGGAATTATAATATAAATTCCAAACTTTCACATTAAATACTAAAGTAAGATATTATAGCTTTTCAAAGCAATATCTTTGGTTCATGATTTCACACCATGATTTAAGTCGAAGGAAAATTTAAATCATAAATTAACTAAAAAATTTAATACATAAGAATATCAAGTACAGTATGGTGGTAGCGATGTGCTAATAAAATTTTCTACAAAATTTAAGCACAAAAAGAGACCTTTTTAAAAGTCGATTTTGGAATTTTATGAACATAAAACTTGTAGATTTTGACGTCCTATACAAAACTGATGTTATTTGAAAACTGCTCAAAAACTACTCAAGCAATAGATAGCCATAGTTTTAATCATATACAGGCCTCTTCGAGGCCAAATCATGATTTTTACAAATACAAAAGTTTTATATCTTGAAAGATGAATAAATTTTGGAGAAATTTTTTTGAAATTTTGCCTCTAATAGGGCGTTTGGAAGAATAGTTAAAACCAACAGTTTTTGTTTGAACACTATA